>JACYFF010019584.1:122193359-122239635 GCA_017589665.1 Selenicereus undatus | reverse complement strand
AGACTACAGAAAACTATTATCATGCTCACGACGCTCTTCCGATCTTTAGGTGAGCAATATATGATCCCTATGAGTACGACAATGCACATCTATGGCACTTTTATGCGTTTTAATTTCTGTTTTGGGTGGGGAAGTGTTTCTACTTGCAAACATCTTTATCAAATCATTTCTTGATTGAAATAGTTTTCTGTAGTCTGGCCTGGCCATTCTTTGTTGTGGCCTAACACCAATATTCACTTGATTGGTGAATACTTATTTGGTCATTTTGTCCCATACTTGTCTGATTTTCATTTGCAAAGCTCCTCTTTGGGGCCCACCCTAACTTCTCTCATTTTCGTTTGCAATATAGAGAAATTCACATCATATACAATTAATTTCGATGATTGATCCGTTTAATTAAGGCTTTAAAATCTGCTGTTCCTGCACCTTCTCGTGCATAATTGGGTTGGGCTTGTAATTAAAATGCCAGGAACTGAGGATGCATTACTCGTTTTTCTTTCTTGTGCATCAAATTATATTTCACTATTTTTGTCCTCAAAAACATCAAATTACTGAAACTCTGTAGAAAGGGAAGGGAGAGATAGTAGCAGAAGGAATTTCTTATTATGTGTAAAAAATGTTCTAATGTTGGCGATGGTAATAATACATATATATATAGCAGCTAGCTACTCGCTGTTATTTTATCTAGTACAAGATATTTACACTGCCAGCTAATATCTTGATATATGTCTAATATATCTCTACATCCCCCCCTCAAGTTGTACTTGGTGGAAATACAAGCCCCAACTTGAGACTGAGCTGATGGTGATGTATTGCTGGTAAAGGCTTCGTCATGACATCTGCTAGTTGCAATCTGGAGTTGACGTGAGAAGTTTGCATGAGGCCTTATGTTATTTTGTCTCGAATGTAATGACAATCGATGTCAATATGCTTTGTTTTGTTGTGGAACACGGGATTGGCAGCAATGTATTGAGCAGCTTTGTTATCACAATGCAGTGTTACAGGAAGTGAAACATGAACCTGTAAATCTCTTAAAATGCCACCTATCCACACCAATTCAGCTGTGGTGTCAGACATAGCACGATACTCTGACTCAGCAGAGGATTTGGATGTGATTTTTTGTTTCTTGGTTTTCCAGGAAACAAGAGAGTTTTCCAAAAAAGATGCAGTGTCCAGTTATGGATTTTCTGCTGTAATTACATCTGCCCCAGTCTACATCAGTGTATGCCTGTACATTGAAGTAAGACATAATGGGGTATAAGAGGCCAGTGTTAATTGTGCCCTTCAAGTACTTAAGTAGGTGGATGGCAGCCTGCATGTGAGGTTCCCTTGGACAACTCAAAAATTGGCTGAGGTGTTGAATGGCATATCACATATCAAGTCTTGTGATGTTGAGGTAAAGGAGCTTCCCAATGAGTTTTCTATAGGATTTTGGATTCGTGAGTGGCTCTCCTGAGTCAGTGGAAACCTTTAAGTTTGTTGGAAGGGGGTATGAGGTAGGCTTACATGCAGTGAGTCCCATGTCTGTGAGTATGTCTGTTGTATACTTTCTTTGCTGCAAAATGGTACCTTCAGCTGATCTTAAAACTTCGAAGCCCATAAAATATTTCAGTTCCCCTAAGTCTTTGATGGTGAATGGTTTGTCTAGGCCCTGCTTGAGTTGTATGATGCCATTAGTGTCATTTTCAGTGATAATCACATCATCTACATACACTAATAACGCAATGAATGAATCATCCTTGCCTCGAGTAAATAGAGAATAATCTCTTTTGGACTGTTGAAAGCCCTATTGCACCAAGAACTTGGTGAATTCCTTGTTCCATTGCCTTAATGCTTGCTTAAGTCCATATAATGATCTTTTCAGCTTGCATACTTTACCAACAGCTTGTGAGTAACCTTCTAGGGGCATGATGTAAACTTCTTCATCTAGAAAACCATGCAGGAAGACATTGTTTATATCTAATTGATGCAATGACCATTCCTTTTGTGTGGCTAATGCAATAAGGATTCTCACTGTAGACAATTTTGCAGCAGGGGAAAAGGTGTGCTTAAAGTCTTTATCTTTGACTTGGTCAAATCCTCTCACCACAAACCTAGCTTTATATCTTTCAATGGTCCCATCTGGCCTGAACTTGATTTTGAAGATCCATTTTGAACGTATTGCCTTTTTATCCTTTGAAAGATCAGTCAATTCCCATGTATCATTTGCTTCCATGGCTGCAATTTCTTTGTTCATGGCCTCTACCCACCTTGGGTTGTCCTTGGCCTGGCTGTAGCTTGTAGGTTCAGGTATGGAGAGGACATTGAAGAAGGAGACCTTGTATTCATGCTTTAAGTCCTGGAAATCTTCAGGTTTGAAGGGAGGATAATTAATTTCCCTTGTTGAAGGTTCCATAGTGATGTTATTGCAAGTAAAATCTTGCAACCATTTTGGTGGTTGAGATTCTCGACTACTTCTTCTTACTGGCATAGTCACAGGCTTCTCAGTCAATACTTGAGGTACTTCTGGGTCTTCAGGAACTGCAGATGAGGGACTTGGTGCACTTGATCTTTCCTCATGTAGTGTGGGTGCTTGTGTATTGCCAGACCCTGTCATATCATGACTTATTTCCTGAGGTATATCAGGATTGTCATCATCTTCAGGTACCATTTGAACCGCAGGAAACAACCTTTGTGCATGTGATAAGTCCTAGTTGCTGTTTTGCTTGTATTGTAGGACATGCTCTAGGAACTTAACATCTCTGCTTGCAAATATTTTGTGGGTTTCCAAGTCATATAATTTGTATGCTTTCTGACCTTGTGGATAACCAATGAACATGCATCTTCTTGCCTTAACTCCAAATTTATTTGTTTGATTTAAGTCTAAGGCATAACAGAGATATCCAACGACCTTTAAATTCTTCAAATTAGGTACACAGTGAAATAACCTTTCATATGGTCTCTTCCAATTTAGGACATCAGATGGTAACCAGTTCATAATGTAGGTTGCAGCTAGGATGCAAACTCCCCATAATTTGAAGGGCAAATTGACATAAATTCTTATGGCTCTTGCTATCTCAACAAGGTGTCTATGCTTCCTTTCTACCCCCCTCCCCATTTTGCTGAGGTGTCTTAGGCACACTTTTTTGATGCTCAATTCCATGTTGTTTGAATAATTCTGAGCAAAAGTCTTGGAAAAAATCTGTCTCATTATTACTTCTAATACACTTAATTTTCCCTGTGAACTGTTTTTGCACATATGCAATAAAGTTTTGAACATGAGTGAGCACTTGCATCTTGTTTTGCAAAAGATAAACCCATATGCATCTAGTGTGATCATCTGCCACTGTTAGGAAATAATTTGCTCCTGTGAGATCAGACACTTTGTATGGACCCCATAAATCCATGTGTACTAATTCAAATGCCATTGATGCTATTGATTTATTCACTAAAAATGGTTGCCTATGAAACTTTGCAAGGATACATGCCTCACAGGGAATATCTTCCTTATTCACATGCTTACTAATACATATAATGTGTGCTAGCTTTGTCATAGAACTATGTCCTAATCTAGCATGCCATATCAAGTAATCTTCATCCTTGGACTGCTTTGGTTGGTTTTCTTTAGCAACACAGTTGTCTTGTGACCTTTCCTTGATAACTTGCTGAGCTTGGTACCCTCGAGTTTGATTAGCTTCAAGCTTGTATAATCCTCCCACCTGTCTTTCTTTAGCCAGATTCTTCTTAGAAATAGGGTCTTGCAACAAGAACCCATGTGCTGAGAAATATGCAGCTATCTTATAGTCATGCAAGATTTTACTCACTGATAGCAAATTGTGTTTAAACTCTGGAACATATAGTACATCCTTGATTTCAAGTTCACTGTTGATCATTATGTCCCCAACATAATTGATTCTCTTTGCGTGTCCATCAGGAAAACTTATGACAATGGACTTTCCTGACCTTCTCATTGAAGTGAACAAATGAGCACAGGGTGTCATATGATCAGAAGCTCCTGTGTCTACTATCCAACTCACATTATTCAGCATTGCACTATTTGTTGATGCTTTACATGATGACCTCATAACCACATTACCTGTAAACGAGTTGTTTGAAGATTCACCTGAACCTATAAAGACCTGCTGACCTTTGAGAGCCGTTAAAACTTCCTAGCAAACTGCTCTTATTACTGCTGAGTCCAGATTTGGCTACATATTCTCCATATTTTCACCCAGGTCCAATGGAGTTTCAAGATTGATAATCTCCTGTGTTGATGCTTGGGCAACCAATTTAGCTCCATATTTTTGCTTGTAACATTCAGGATACCCATGTATGTTGAAGCACACATCAGTGGAATGTCCTTTAATTTTGCAATGAGTGCAGTATTTATCTCTGTCATTCTTGGCCCGTTTAAAATCCTTCTTGACAGGATTGTAGCCTTATTTCTGCACAACACATGCTTCAGCTTCAAATTTTACACTCATAGCATCTGACACTTGCCTTTGTTTTTCGACTTGCTGGATCAAATAGTATGCCCTGTTCAAAGTAGGCAATGGTTCCATGGCCAATATCTAGTTTCTTAAAACATTATGGCTTGAATTAAGCCCCATCAAGAATTGCATCAACTTATTTCTTGCATCCTTTTCTTGCAATTTCTTTCCAAGCTCGCAAGTAGACTTACTCATAATACCACATACACATTGTGGTACACCATCAAGATTTGAAGTTCATCCCAGATCTTCTTCATTTTTTAAAAATATACAGAAACTGGATCATTGTCCTGCATCAATAAGGTCAGCTCTCTGTGTAGCTGATATATCAGTGGGTCGTTTGCCTCACCAAACATCTTTGCTAGCTCATCCCAAAGTTCTTTTGTAGATTTCACATACATAAAACATTCATATATTTCAGGTGCTAATGAATTTAACAGCCAGCACCTTACCATATAATCGCAAGTCAGCCAGTTCTGCAAATTAGGCGAAGTTTCGTCTGGTTTAGGTATGGTGCCATCCACAAAACCTAGTTTGAGTTTTGCACCTAAACCCATTCGAGCAGTGTTACTCCAATTAACATAGTTTGCTCCATTGAATTGTTTGCTAGTTGGGATCATTCCTGGATTATCTGCATTTGAAACGCTGTAAGCGCTTCTTACTACTCGATTTTCGCCTGCCATTGATTTTTCGAATCAAGAACCTTAATCAAGAGCTTTGAACGATTAGCAAGATTGATCAAGAGCGACTAGAACAGATCGAATCGTTGTATCGGACTGGTGTTTGTTGCCTTCTTCAGTGAATCGAATAAAAACAATGAATCAACGAAAAGAAATGAAGAAGAATTTTTTCGAGCTTCATTCCCAGGATTTCAACACCTATGGCGCTCTGATACCATGTAGAAAGGGAAGAGATAGATAGTAGCAAAAGGAATTTTTGATTATGTGTAAAAAATGTTCTAATGTTGGCGATGGTAATAATATATATATACAGCAACTAGCTACTTGCTGTTATTTTATCTAGTACAAGATATTTACACTGCCAGCTAATATCTTGATATATGTCTAGTATATCTCTTCAAACTCCAACTAATGAATGTAACCAAGCCATAATAACTTAATTGTCAATTAAGTAACCAGCTAAAACAACGAAAAGATTTATCAATGAACTAGTTAGAAGGTGAAGTGTGTGTTCTATTACCTACATTATTGGTACGTTAATTCATTCGATAGTGATATACATGATGAATGGCCAGATGTGAAGTCACATATCTCATTGCCTTTCTACGTCGCAAAGTCAAAGCCCCATTTAAGGATGATAGGAAAAGAAAGGAAAATAGGGAGAAAAAGATGGCATGACAAGTTCAATATGTAGAGACGGCATATGAATATGATGGGGATTAATGTACAGATGTTGAAGACAAATTAAATGATATAGAAGAGGACCACAACTCCAACTTATGACATCGATTCCACGTTCAACTTTCAAGTGCTCATCATCTCCAGTGTACTTCAAGAAAGGAACTTTGTTCATCATCTTATCTAATACATGTATAGTTGCTAGAGTACTATTAACACTACAAACAAAACCGAAAGTCTCTAGTCTCTAGAAAGAGGACAAAAGACCGTACCAATTTTACTTGTGATACAACATCACCACCCTCCAATATCTAATAGTGGGTCTATGATGCATTTTAGGTATAATAATTGTGGAGACGCTAATAGGAAGTTTATGGTAGATGAATTAAGTATATATGTTGCGTTGACATTGGTAAGCTCTTTTGCATTTATTGATTTGATTGATAAAGGGAATTTTTTTTTTTGTCAATTTAATTGTTGACTTCAATAAAAGATTTCTCAAAAAGAAATTTAAACAATCTACCAAAATGTATATGGATTAGGAACCCGTCCACATCTATGATAACTTCCAAACCCAAAAATATCTACTTGCATTACTACCTATTGCTACTATATATCCTCTTATTATATGTCCTTTTTGCTTCAGATATGCTACTTTTAACATTTGTGACTTGATTGTTTGAGATTGAATCTTTAATAATATTCTTCTTTTTTTTATCATAAAGAAATAGCATTTAGTTTTAATTATTAGAGTATCTGATTTGTTATGTTAGTACTTCAATATACAATAGATTAGAATTTTGGAATAAAAATTATAATGATCACATGAAAATGAAGAGACAAAGTACGAAAAGCTATTAGTTTTACTAGGAGAGCAAGGAACCTTACACGAACTTCGAAGTCACAATAATGACTAGAAGTGTCACGTACCGACTAGTGATCTCCCATCAGCGTGGCATTCAGGATTTACGATTCAGAGAATATATACGTTAATAAGCACATCATCATACTGTTGTCCAAGGTCGAATTTCAACCCTCTAACGTACTGAAGCTGGAAAGGGCATTTCATTTTGTGACGCCAGCACATCTATTTGATTCCTGAAAAATCTGCAAAAATAATTCCTCCTTTCAGTCTCATTAAACTCCTAATTAATCATGCCCCCAGCTATATTGTCAATTTCTATGTGAAGCAGCCTAACGCTGTCAAGTTCAATGTGAAGGGAATTTCACAAATTCTAGCATCTTAAAGAGGAAGAATCAAGAATGTTATTCCATTGTTTACAGATTGATTGAAAGTACAGAGGCGGATACAAAGAAAAAGGTTTTGATTATTCTCTTAGCATGTAAAAGCGAAAATCCATGAGAGTTTACAGATATGGATATTGAATACCTTATCTAATTACCAGTAGTTCTAGAAATTTTCATAAGGGTGTTTATGTTCTCTCTCTCTCTATATATATACACGCAATGACTTACAGGTGTAAAAGTCAATGTGTGCAAAGTTGGAACCCAATTTTTTGTAATAACTAATAAAAACTTTTATAAATAGAACTAATTGACACCTGTTCATATTTTATATTATATTATTAAACTTTAGTCAATACTAATAAATGGACGAATCTAGCCCCTAAAATTAAAAGACTTTTTGAGTACAATTTGAGGATTCTTTGTTCATTATGGTTGAATCGATGGTAGTAGACGCTTGTAACGGCTCTAATTTTCAAGCCTTCTTGTCGTATGATGAAGTAAAACCATTGGGTCTCTCCTCAATGGGTAAGCGTGAGGCACTTGGGCCTCATCAAGGCGTCCTGGAATGAAACCGGCCCAGATTGTGAAAGTACAAGATGGGCCAACCCAGATAATCCCAAAGGGCAGTTTTTAAATTACGGTAACACTATATATCTAGCTCAATGAGCAGACCCAACTGAAGCAATAGTCAAAGAAAGGAATCTTATCTTAATTTAAGTAAACAAAAAATAATTACACATCCATCAAAAGTAACGCTTCAAACAGCCAGACCCCGTCAATCTCGAGGAAAAAATCCTCAGAAGAGATAAAGCAATTAGAAATCTGTCATGGACCATCGATTTCTTGAGTGGCAAATGTAGTCCGTATGATCAACCACTGACCTCTTCAACCAACAATCCTCAAGATTAAATTGCCTTGTAGTAACTTGGATTCTTCGAACCTGGTAGTAGTAATTAATCAATTAATTAATAGAGTGTTGGAATGCTAAATAACTCCCTGTGTCCCTCGGAACTCATCATCCACAACTCCCAACTGCTGCTTTGCCCTTCAGGCTTATTTATTTATTTATTTATTTATTTGTGGATTTTTTTTTTCATGTTTCTAAGTAATGTCTAATACTAGAATTATACACCCTGTGATATTTCATTTTTTGGTGAATTTATTTCAAAAACCGGTTTATTTTATGAGTTGTTCTCCAAATGAAATTTGGAGTTGACATCTGGGTTGGGTCGGCTGCCCAATGTCGAGTTTTTAGCCCATCGCTATGGCTGTGGGGTCCAACTCGGTTTGATGCATATTTAATGATCAAACGGGACCCAGTGAAGATACTACATCCACGTAATGACAGACAAAGACAAAGCTATAACCTATAAATCTCCAAGACGACATCACATTAGTGACTTTCCAGCTGCTCCCGTTGTCCAAATTAAAAGGGCAGGTACGGAGGGGAAAAACAATAAAGAAGGGAAAGCAAAAAAAACAGGATGGAGAAGAGAGTAGATTCAACATACGATGAACATCTGTTGATTAGAAGAGAGGAATTAGAATTGAAAGAGGGATTAAATGGGTGTTTAAAAGAAGAGATCTGGGAGGAAGCAAAGAAGCAAGTATGGTTGGCAGGGCCTCTGATTGCAGTAAGCCTACTGCAGTTTTGCATTCAAATCATATCAATCATGTTTGTTGGGCATCTTGGGGAGCTCCCTCTCTCCAGTGCTTCCATCGCCACTTCCTTCGCTTCTGTCACTGGTGCCAGTGTCCTTAACGGTACTTTCTCGCTCTACTCATCTTCTTCTTCTTTTTGTTTGGCTTAGTTTTTGGAATTTACTAGAGCTTAGAGGAAGGCTAGAATCAAGTCTGACCATGTCTTTCTTTTCTTTTTTGTTGTTGACTTTATTTATTAAAGCTATGTGAATCGAGTTAAGAGTGAAGTTGTATGGATTAGATGTAGAATTAACAATACTTATGGGAAAATTTTGTATGTTCAAATGTAGAATTTGAATAATAAATGGTTCATGCTCACATTCAATTTGCCTCCTTCTATGAGACAAACTCGAATAATCAAGTCAGTCAAGTTTTTGGGATTGTCACAAGATTTAAGAGCACCTACAATAGATGCTCACATTCAATCTCACATCCATAAATAGGCACGTCAAACTCCATTCTATCATTGTATGTTCTCATATTTGAGACTTGAACCCTAATTTTTTTAGATCAAATACAGGCAACCCAAAGGATAAAAACGGGTTGTATGCTGATTGCAATTTGTAAGTGTCGAAGTATGAAAGTGAGTATTATTCCCTATTGATAAAATTCAAAGAAAATGATAGTGGTTGTTGTGCCACATTGATGAAGGATTGAGCATGTATATAAGCTTGTGAGTTACTTTACCTATTGCCAATTGGTTTTCGCATGAAACCTCATTTGAGCTTATGTGCATGACTCATTGTTAAAAGCCCAATTAATATAAAAATTTAACCGTAAGCATAATTAATAATGTTGGCTTTTTTTCCAGTATTATGGGCTCCACATCCCAAAACCAGTTTCATTATTATAGAGTTAAGTCCCTTTTTTGGGTACTAATAGGAGTATGATTTTAAACTATTAAATTTGATGGTCTGATACGTATAGGCATAGAGTAAGCTCGTAACCATTGTAGATGCTCTAAGAAAGAACTGATGGCGCGTATTGGTGGTTGCTATTTTCATGCATGAAAGAGGTACGCACTAATGGAACTATTGTCTCTTTGAAATTTCGCCTCAAAATTTTCTCACCAACCCTACCTGCCCAATAATACAATCTTTGCTATGGGATGCTTCTCTGCTCTTCTCTGGGATTGAATTTTTTTGAAGATGAGGCATTAAATAACAAAGCCATATATACCCTAAACATATTCGAGGATCATCTAGTAACACATGCACTACTAGGCTATGATGACGACTGCAAGTTTGGATCGCCAAAACATGCACACCGAATAGAAATCGTGAAGTGTATATGACAAAATGAGTATATCTTGTAACACTTCTTCTCATGAAGAATCGTATATTACTTTCATATATGAGTTTATTCTATAAAACTAAGGCCCTGTTCTATTTCGCATTTTTTAGGGTTTAGCTAAGAGCTTACATTTTTTACATCTTCTTACATCTCCTTACATCTCTTTACATCTTCTTACATTTTTTTAGATCTCCTTACATCTCCTTACATCTTCATACATCTTCTTACATTTCATAGATTTTTTATAACATTCATTTATTTTAGTTATAGAAATATGTATATTTTTTAATGATACTACCAATATACAAAATTTATAAATATCTTATGAACACAACATTTACATAAACATAAAAACATAATATAACGACGAAAATTATATTTGCGTTTCGACATAAAATATATATTATTATAGATGACCATACATTTATTTATATTAAACATCATTTATTTAAAATAGAAATTTATTTGAAGAGTTGTATTCAATTTTGTCAAAAAAAATTTTGTTTTTTTGTTATACTTTGCTTATTCGATCAAACTAATGTTCATATAAAAAATCACCTCAAGTGGACGAAATTTTATTCACCAAATTTATGGGGATTAATACATTTTATTGTTGTGTAATTAACTTAATTAATTATTTATTGTCAATAAGTATATTATTTTAATATTATTATTTTTCATCCAAAATGTTCATTGTAAAATAAATTATATTATACAACTCTTATACAATTCAACAACTTCTTGTATCTATCCTTACAGCTCCTTACATCTCCTTATAGCTCCTTACATCTCCTTACAACTTCTTATAGCTCCTTATATCTCCTTATATCTATCTATCTATCTAAAACGCGAAATAGAACAGACCCTTATTCTCATGAAAAGACAGTAGCACACTTTTATACACAGTAGAGACTTCTTTTAGTCGAGCCTCTTGCATAGTGCACCGCAAGTTTTCCTGATGTCTGAAGATTTTTGCAAGTGTAATAAATAATAACAGTAGCCCAGACAAGCTCCTAATTAGTTTTCTTGTGATCATACCTTTTTGACAAATCTTATGGCAGTATATGTTTTTTTTAAAAGAAAAATTGACTTTCTCACGATGTTCTCATCAATTAGGGATGGGAAGTGCATTAGAGACGCTATGTGGGCAATCCTATGGAGCCAAGCAGTACAACATGCTGGGCATCTACACACAGAGAGCTATGGTAACACTTGTAGCAGCAAGCATTCCCTTAGCAATTATATGGTATTACACCAGCGAAATTCTGATCCTCTGTGGCCAAGACTACGAAATATCAATGGGGGCCGGGACTTTCAACCGTTGGATGATCCCTACCCTCTTTGCCTATGCCCTCCTTCAGTGCCTCAACAGATTTCTGCAGACTCAGAACATTGTCTTCCCAATGCTCATTAGTTCTGGTGTGACGGCTCTTATACATGTTTTCGTGTGTTGGGTTCTTGTCTTTAAGCTAGGGCTCGGGATCAAGGGAGCAGCTATGGCAAATAATATTTCATATTGTGTTAATGTAGCTATGTTGGGCACATATGTAAAGCTTTCCTCTGCTTGTTCGAAGAGTTGGACTGGGTTTTCGAGGGAAGCATTGCAGGATATGTGGAGTTTTCTTAAACTTGCTGTTCCTTCTGCTAGCATGATGTGGTATTATGCTTCATAGCCTTGCTCATCATCTCTTTTCTTCCTACTAGATCCAAGGAAGTGTAGGCCAAGACATGACTGCAATCTATGCATCTAACATATGCTGTTTGTCAACATTTGTGATGCAGCCTCGAGTATTGGTCATTTGAAATGGTTGTGCTCTTATCAGGGCTTCTGCCAAATCCAAAACTGGAGACATCCGTGCTGTCAATAAGGTACACCACCCTACTGGTTTTTCAGATATTGTGAACAGAAGGAAGGGGGGTTTTTTGGTTCACATTATATGGGGTTTTGTTGTTGGTTCATGCACTAAACTCGTTAGGAATAGCCAAATTTCCAGTCAGTTCAATTTGGGTTATTATCCCCTAGTCAGGTTCAATCAAAATCAAGTCATCTCATTCCGAGCCTTTCAGGTCTGATAATAAGGTATACATCAATTTTATCAGCTCATTTATAGAGTAACTAACCAACCAGACCATGCATTCTTTTCAGCTTGAACACATGTTGGATGGTTTACATGATATCTGTTGGACTCAGTGGCGCAATAAGGTCAGGCTTCACTAACTTAAACTCTAAACTGTAGACCACCCTCAAGATCTGGGTTTACAACATTTTCTTACCACTAATTACAGCACAAGAGTATCCAACGAGCTGGGTGCAGGGCATCCACAACATGCAAAGTTAGCAGTAAAAGTCATGGTTATGATGTCGATTTCAGAGGGTATAGTGGTGGCTGCAATTACTATCTTGGTACGCCATGCTTGGGGAAGGCTTTACAGCAATGAGGATGAAGTTGTCAGTTATGTAGCAAAGATGATGCTTCTACTCGCACTGTCTGACTTCTTAGATGGATTTCAGTGTGCACTTTCAGGTTGAGACTCATTGTCAGATACTTCTGTTGAGCAACTTTTTGATGCTTCTATTCTCCTCGTTTCTCTGAATGCTAACTAGAAATTTGTGACTTATAGGAGCTGCTAGAGGCTGCGGATGGCAGAAGATATGCACTTTCATAAACCTTGGAGCTTATTATCTTGTGGCACTGCCCTCCGCTGTGCTCTTCTCATTTGTTTTGCACATTGGGGGGATGGTAAGAACTTCTCTCTTTGTTTCTCCTTGTTTAAATTTCAGACTTCAAAAACTAACACCATCACCACCTCTCAATGTGGGTCGCATTTTTGCGGGGTTTGAGGAGATTCAGATGTAGGCAGATTTACCTCTACCGGTATCTTTACTCGTAGCGATGTTGAATCTAAAGGAGCCACAAAACAAGATTTTGAGAAAGCATTTTATAAAAGAAGGATTTTGTGAAAGCATTTAATAGAGAAAAAAAAAAACTAAAGATACGGAGCAGGGAATGAACTAAGAAAAACTAATATATCTGGTAACCGTAACTATGTAAACATAAGTACACCATGAGCACATTATAGTAGATTAAGGTAATATACCTTAACAAACACAGGTAGGCAAATAATTTCTCTTTCCAGATGTATGTACTCCCTACATAAAAGTACGACATATCAAAAAAACCACAACCAAACCTACCCAACTGCAACCGAAAAACCACAACCAAATCAGGTGGTCAATTCTCTGAGATCTAAGATCCTAATCCTATCCCGCCAAAGTCTCTTATCCTGAGTCATATCCTCCATCAATCCTACAACTTTCAAGTCCTCTTTAATCACCTCGTTCAAACTTTTTTTTTTGTCATCCTCTCCCTCTTTTACTTTCAGGAATGTTAATCCTCTCACATCTCCTCATTGGAGCGTCCACACTTCAAAAACTAACCTACACCAAATTGCCAAACTCAAAGAACTCACCTTAACTCTATCTGACCAAATTGCCATCCTTGAGTATGATCGACTTGCTGATCTTGTTTCTCTTGTGCAGGGACTTTGGACGGGGATTATATGTGGACTAACTGTACAAGCCATAGCTCTTGTCGCTCTAAACTTGTGTACAGATTGGGAAAAAGAGGTAAGAAATTTTATAGGCTCCTGGAAAGATAAGTAGGCTGTTTCTTATTTGCTGAGTTTGCAACCGCCATTTTGCTTACAGGCCAGGAAAGCTTTAGCACGAGTTGAATCCTAGCACTTTCATGGGACCATGGAGATTTTCTGTCTTTGGCGATAATGATCCTGCTTATCATGCATGTAACGTGGAAAATTGGACGTTGAAGTTTCATAGGACCAAAAAACCGCAAGCAGCGGATAGATAGGATTAGGCATGATACTGAGTTAAGCCAACTCGGTGATCAGATTTCAGTTCTACCTAAGTCACATTCAGGCTCAGCTCACATTGTTACTCAGCCGAGTTCGAGATCAGCATAGTGTTGAGCATTTGAGCTTGCTTCTTTTGGTGGATATTGACAATTTGATTTTGAAACATATATTTCATCCTTTCTGCTTTGAGATGGAACTTCAAAATAATGCAATAAGGGCTGGCATTACAATTCTATAATAGGCCTCTATGTTCTGTGAGTTTGGCCTGTCTTAACACTTATTTTCACAATTTCAAATTGATTTTAACACATTCACATTTGTTCTGTAATAATTTCATATTATAGTAAAAATGCTTCAGTATTTTTTCACAAACTATTAGGTAATTACTTCATTTAAATGCTATTACGACCATAATTCAATAAAAAAAGAGGGGGGGGGGGGGGGGGGGCGCATTTAAAGCCCTCCAAGTCTCTATTGCGTTCAGTATTTCTAAAAAAATCACAATAAAAAATAAGTGCTCCCGACACCCCCCCGCCCAAGAGAGAGAGAACGTTGACAAGAAAATGCCATATTAGCTTGGAACTATCTCAAGCTCTTGATAATTTCAGACAACGGTCACAGGCTCACAGCACATTCAAAATAAATCCAACTTACTCAAGTAAAGAACAGCCCAAGATCTTCAAAATTATATGCATTTAAATTGACATAATCTTTATCAACTTCACAGTAACCAGCACAGAGTATCACCAATAGGGGTGGAACTAAGATGGCTGGTACGCTGGTGGAAGCTACAACACACCAACACCCCCCCCCCCCAAAAAAAAACACTAATGGCAGATTGGCAATCGGGTACAAGCTTAGTGTACATATCATTTCAGTGCACAATTTCCTCCATCTGATAACGATAGGCTTTCGCCCTCTCACAACAAAAATGGTGCACATGAATCATTGTGCCTAACTTTCTGTGTGATAATGTCAGAAATAAGCGTGAAGTTACCATTTTTTCAAGAGACTTGCCAAAACCTATTCAGACTGGCCATTGTTTGATGGCGATGGGAGCTGCTCTTGATCATTGTTTTCTGAAAGATGGTGAGGTGATTGTGCAGGCTGCTCATGCTCATCACTCTCTGAGTGAAAGTTGATGGGAAATTTTGTGACCCTCGGCTTATCAGCTAAGATATTCCTCTGAATTTTATCAATCAACACCTTCTGGGGTGGTTCTTCTCTCAACTGCTCATCATCATAATCATTGTTCACATAGTATCCTACCCTCACAAATTCTTGCCCCAAATAGGAGCATGTCAAAAGCAGAACCGTGACACCGATTATATCCTCTTCACGAATCTTTGTGGGATCTGGCGGGTCTGCCTGGCGTAAGGTACGAACAATGTCAGATGTGAAGATGCAGGGAAAGCATTTCAGGAAACCTAAACCAACAGTAAAAGTGTGGTAGATAACCTGGAGAACAAACCGATAGTTGCCCACATTGACAGGTCCTACAAGTACACTTTCCAAGAGTTGGTCATATGTCTCGTCTTCGGCTGATCCCACATAGATGAGTTTCCATTCCAGATCTGCAATTGACATCATCAATGGTCAACCAAACCAGAGGGTTAAAATACAGAATGATAAGATAACATAATGTTGCAGATGAAACTAGAATTCACCAAATGTAGGACAATAGACCATAATGTAGTAAGGTAAAAGGCTACAAGCACCGAGACATTGAATGATCCCTCAGGTAAGAATCATAGTTTCGTCACTCCCAATGTGCCATCACATGATATAACAGCTTGGAAAATAAGATTTTTGACACAAAAGCCACTCTAATATGTGCACTTCAATATGCATGAGTATGTGCTTGACTTCAGATAAGCATGACAGCAACCCAATTAAACTGATTGATCACCAAAGTAAGCATCAAGCCATCAAACTTGGGACGAGCCTTTTCATGGGTACATTAACATTGATTCCGAAGGTTCCACTGTGAACCCAAAAAAATTAACAAAAAAGATTGGAGATGACCTCCAAACATCCACAGGGAATTACTTGTTTAGGCCTTTCAAGCTTGGGAGTGCATCCACAGTAGTTGCAGACTTGCAGAAGCAACAACAATGCTTGCATGGGTTTGGGCAGCAACTGAAGTGGGGTATGACTGTATGCACATTGATGGCAATAACAGAGTTGTCTGCAAGGTGTCATTAGGAAGGAAATTGTATACATTTCAATCTCCCAAAGCGCATTACAGTAGATTTTCCCTTTTTCCCAGGAGCTACAGTACAATCGATGAGAATTTTTATGCATCACATCGATGGTAAATCACTGGGAGTTTTTGCATTGGCAGTAAGTGCTAGGCTCTAGCATCTCACAGAGATAGTCAAATGGTAAAAATCATGACAACCCACTCCCCCCCCCCCAACCCCAAACAAAGAAAAATAGGGTGGGAAAAAAGAAGAAAGAAAGAAGATAAGACTCAATGGACCTATTTGCATACTTTAACTATATGATACTTCTTCTAGTACAAAGTTGATATGTCTAATACTCTAATGCTTCTTAAAACTTAATTTCTGTTGTTCTGAACATCTCCGCAGCTGTCTAGTCGCTTTGCAACTTACTTTCAAATGTTTTGTACTCTTTGAAAGTTATTTTCAAAAGATTTTAGGTCTCTTTGAAAGAACCTTTCTAGTTACAACGGTAAGATTACCTACAGTTAGATCTTCCTAACTTCATAAGGATCAGCATTTGTGGCAATTGTATATTTCTCTAGAAAAAAAAGATAAAACTGCTCTTCCCATGTCGGATCAGTAACTACAGTTCACATATGCCTTATATGAATTACTTTACGGAACCATCAACAATACCAACCCATCCCATGTTAAAAGGACAAAATCAGTGATGCACCCCCAAGTGGTGGAAGAAAGCCTTCCATCAGTTTCACTAGACAACTTGGTTGGCATGGGCCATGGAGTGTAAGGAAATACACCACTCACTGAGTGAACTTCCTAATGCTTTTACAAGTACATAGAGTTGAGAAGTACTGTACTTAGATGCACCTGGAATAAAGTTAGATTTACATAACAGCTGCCTTCACAGCAAAGAGTCTGCTTCCATTATCGGTTCCCTCTTCCCATAAAACAGAGATAGAGGTCAGAAATATGGGGAAAACCAAGGCAAAGCATCCACTTTGTCATTGTTTCAAGTCTCAAACGGTCCTCTACTTATCAGCATACTGAACGATTACATGATACATGGTAGGTCTCTTGACACCAAAGTATGTGCCCCTTCTAATTGGTTCATTGTTATATGAGACTGAGGGCTCTCAGCCTCTCATTAATTTGGAAAACCAAGGCAAGTGTCCCCCTCTGTCATCCCCTTTAAGGCCCTATGTCCTGTTATCTCTCCTTCCCTCCCTCCCACAGTTACGGGGAATGCACCATCCCCCACAATTCACATACCAAGGATAAGCAACACAAAGCCTAAAAATAGACCAAATTGGGACAATAAGTAATGATAAGTGCTACCAACTAGATGATCCGTGTGACATTCCTGGTAATTATGCTCCCTCCCAGCTCCCATCCACCACATACACATAGACGACGCACATGAAGAGCATTCATATGTAGCACAGCTCTTACTGACCTAGTAAGATTAACAACCATCAAAACCACTACACTTGAACAGTAAACACCAAAAAAAGTCATCAAGATTGTACGCAAGAACAGTCAAGAGAGTTACCATCTTTTAGTGGTACCAAGCACTCATATGAAATCTCGAACTGAAATGGACTCAGAAATGGCGCCGGATTATCCAAGATGGTGACATTTGTGATGTTGACTGCGCTCATTGAATTTCAATCTAGTTGACACCTGAAATTGCCCAATGACAACTCCAAAACTAGAATAACTCAGCATGAAAAGAAC
This sequence comes from Selenicereus undatus, assembly GCA_017589665.1. Taxonomy (NCBI): domain Eukaryota; kingdom Viridiplantae; phylum Streptophyta; class Magnoliopsida; order Caryophyllales; family Cactaceae; genus Selenicereus; species Selenicereus undatus. The sequence continues at coordinate 122,221,773 of JACYFF010019584.1, read as the reverse complement.
CTGAACCCTAACTTTAAAGCTAGAATAGAAGTACAAGCATCTCCATTCAACAGGAAAGCATTGTTTACCAGATATTCCACCTTTAGCCGAATGAAAATGAAAGCCAAAGATCCAAATTTTCACAGATATGCGGGTATCCTGCTCAAAAGACCCCCCTCCCCCAAATTCTCCTTCAATTGCAATCTACCAAAAATAAACAAATAAATATCAGAAGCCCAGAAAAAAATATAGCATAAATAATCTGGGTTTGTAAGTTGTAACCCTAACAGGGAATTAAATCCTTTTCATCATCACGGGGGGAGGGGGGGGATAAGCCCTAAAATGAAAATCCGTGCTCTCGATATGCACATACTTTGCATTGAAGTTGGAGAAACAAAAATGAAGAAACCCAAATCCCTAACTGAACGCCGATGAAAACAAAACCTTTAAAAATGTACACTTTGAGTTCCATAATTTTTTCTTCAAAAAAAAGGGGGGCAGAAAAACCCTTACTGAAAAACAGAAGATTATGGTAAGTACGAAGATTAGATTAATGGCTTACCTGGGGAAAAAGGAGGGATGCCAAGAGTGATGGGGAGTGTGGAAATGGCACCCAGAAAATAAATATAAAAAATTGAAAATGGAAAATGGAAAATGGAAAACTTAATCGCTGTGTTTGACAACTTGGGACAAGAAAACAAAATGGAGGGAAAAATTGCAACAAGAATGGGGTGGCCGCCGGGATCGGGGGTCGGGGGAGGGTTTTTTTTTTTTTTTTGGGTTCAGAAACTGAATATTCATTCCATTTTCAAATTCTAAAATAGCCGATATGACAATATCAAATTATCTAGTGTAATTTATTTCGAGAAAACAAATATTACAATTTATACTACGGCTCAAGCATATAGTAAATTTTTCTCTCCTTTTTTAATGCTAAATCTCTCTATTCTTAGTGATGTTGGAATAAAAATGTTTTTATAACACTACAGTCTGTATTACATTTGTAATAAATATTAGTGTGAAAAATAAGGAAAATTAAAATGATCACTTTACATTCGTGTAATTAAGCATAAGTAGTCAGTTAATAAGAATATCATATAAAAATAGTTTACAACCGAGATAAATCTCATCTTTAATTATGGAAGATGCTCACCAAGATCTCAAGCCAATGAAACATATGCCCCACCTTCTCATGATCTTATATCCCTTTCTATGTATTTAAAATTAAGTTTAATAGAGAAATGTGTATTAATGTAGAAATATTAAATTTGTTTGATATTTTCTTTAATTTAGAAATTTTTTTAAAACACACATCTTTATATTTAGTAATTTGAATAGGGATCCAAATGATTATTTGGAAGAGTAGGTTTCTCCTTACCGAAACCCATAAGCTTGGACCATCCCATAAATAAAAATATGAATGACAAACTGATATAAAATTATAAAATTATGTTTACATATCAAATATATACTTGTGAAAATGGCTACTTTGTTCTTAGTTTTAACTTCTGAACACCAAAAAGAAATATGTACCTGTTTTCATTTCCAAAACCCCTTTTTTGACTACTAAACTTATATCAAATAATTTTTATGCCAAAACTACGTAACAATGAAGCTGCTAACTAAAAATTTTACTTTCGCCTCGTTCACTCTCCCATCACAAGTTTTCTTTGTTTATAAGACTTAAATTTAAAATTTTACCTAAAAAAAATAAGTATCAAATTATATGAACTAATCTGTGTTAGTGTATTAAGTGTATTGTATCTGCCACACTTTTATTTTCTTAGATTATATTATACAACTAGTGATCGAAAAAAAAGCCCCCGTTCCTAGGCTCATCTCATCGCTTCAAAGATCTGGGCAACTTGGGATGGCCACAACCCAAATTAACCCCTGCACGACAAAACTCCAGAATCAAATCGTGGAAGTGTTGAATCAAGCTCAGAAGACCCAAATCTAACCAAAACCCCTAAACCAGAAGGCATTTGCTGATTCACAATCCCTGACAGGTGTCAATCTCTCTGCAAATTTCTCTGCCTGCTTCTCTGCAAGTCTATCCGTCTCGAGCTTTTTGTTTCTCTATCTATCTCTCTAACATTGGCATGCCCATAAGGTTATATAGGCGGCGAGCTTCCAAAATTTCACCCATTTCAATGCCGCATTCGATCTGATCAAACCTGATTGATGCTGAAGTGCTCGCAATTGAGAGAGATAAGAAAGGATGTTGATGGGTCTTGTGAGTTTACAATCCATAATTGACTTGGTTGTTGCGGGCATATCACTGATGATTGGATTAGGCATTTTCTCCTTCATTGCTTCCGTTCTTTGCTTTGCGGCTTTTTTTCAGCACGCCAAGGATGTGAGCCTTTGAATACCCCCTGGCCCATTCAGAATCAGGTATAAATAGTGCTACCCATTATCATAAATTGTTTGCTTTTGTTGTTCTGATTCTATGAAAGTAATGGGCTTTGCTAGATTGAAACCCCCGCCCTCTTTTGTATTTCTTTCCTGTTTGTAAGTTACTTATAACTTTGGCTGGTGGGGTTGTCATGCAATCTGTTAGCCATTCAAACAGCCTATTTGCTTGGTTGGTGGGGCTGCATGTGTATCTTGGCATCTGGGCATATGAGTTGAGCACTATAAACAATAGATTGGTTATTATCGGTGCTAACTGGGTTCGGGAGGTTTTTTGGATCACTAAACAATAGATTCTGGGTGATCTCAGATTGAGTTTGGGAGCTTGATGAGTGAACTAATGTTATGGAGCATACAAAATCGAGTTCCCTTTTCTTGGACTCGCCCTGAAAAATGGCATTCTGCCTATGGCTTAGGCTTCTGTTTGGCTTAGTTCCTAACATATGCAATAATAAGCAAATGGCAACTTAGAATTAGAGTCTTGTAGTCCTGTAACTTATGGTTTGACACCTTGAATCTCCTCTGGCCATTTCAGAATCAGATATAGTGCTCCCCACATCATAAATTGCTTGCTCTTGTTATTGTTATCTTATTGTAGGAAAGCAGTGGATTTTGGAAGTCGGCAACTTTCTTGCAAATCTCTGACTCTACAATGTTACGTGTTTAGGTAGATTGATGACCCCCCCCCCCCCGGGGTTGTATTTCTTTCGTGTTTGTTAGTTGCCTGGAATTGTGGTTTTGATGAAATTTGCTACATATTCAACAGCCTATTAGCTTGCTTGGTAAGGCTGTGTAATCTTGGACATCTGACCATGTGACTGGAGAATCTGGGTGGTGTTCTTATCCTTACTAACTGGGTTTGGGAAGTGTTTTGGAACACTAACCAATAGATTGGTCATCTATTGAGTTTGCCGGTGATCTAAAGATTTGAGTTTTGGAGTTTATGGGTGAATTAATGTTTGGAACATACAAAATCGAGCAGCCTTTTGCTTGGACTTGCTACAAAAATTGACGCTTTACCTATAACATAGGTTTCTATTTTGGTTTGTTCCTCCACATATGCAATGCAAATGGCAACATAAAATTGAGTCTTCCGATCCCTTCGCATTCGCATATGAACTTTTAGCGCTGTGATCAATGGTTTGACCAATGGCTCTTGTTTTTATTATGATTCAAACCATAGACTGCTCAGGTGATTATTCTAACTAAAGAGCGTATTTTTTATTATGCATATGCAAAAATAATTTCTTTGACAACCAAAGAATTATACGCAAGTTCTGCATCTCGGAGGTTATGTAGAGAGGCTGTCAATAAATTCAACTACATCGAACAAAGAAGACCAAAGTTAACCCTTCCCCAAAAATTCAATTTTTTGTCTACTAAACCCTTTTGTGTGGTTAACACTTGACACTGTGGTTATGCACCATCAAAAGAGCTCTATTTACCCCAAAGATGGTACAAGCAATGCACTTGATCACTTCTGTGAAGCCTTCCCCGCCACAAGTTGGCTGAAGGAGCCCCCTGGTGCCTATGTCACAGTTTTAGCCACTATCAAGAGGGCCAAGAGAATCACAAATTACTGGGAGCTGGCTTGTAAAGAACTCTGATACATGGGCAATGGAGTCAAAATCTCCTTTCCAAATGCAACTTTGGTAGCCAAAATCCCCCCTTATTTTGCAACATCGGATGTCAAAGTTTTCAATGCAGGTCCAAGTGAATTCTATCATCACACATTGGAGGAACTGGGAGAGGAAGGTAGGCCAAAAGCTATGACAACTAGTATTTGACTGTAAACTTCCAGTACAACTGAGACCCATGATCCTGTATCAGGGAGGGAGCCCCTCCAAGAAATCTTATTAAGCTTAATAAATAAATTAGGAAGGCATTCATCATCCAAGAATGTGGGGACATGCCCAAGCATGCAACTAGATGTCCGCTCATAGTATTTTTTTTTTTTAATTTAAAAAAAGAAGCCTCTATTGCAAAGCTCATAAAGAGTAAGGAGAAGCTCTCTCAGAGTGGTACTACCACACCATCTAACATGCCAAAGATACATATCAGGAAGTGGAATTGGAAGGAAGCATGTTGTTTCCAATCCCTAGCGGAATAGAATGATGGTCTATATAAGTCTCAGCTGAGAATGAGCATTTTCTATCAACGTAATTGGCAGACCCTTGACCTTGTGACACTAGATGTGGCTATTGCTGGTCCACCCAATTACCCTTGCCAAATATTCTACGCACTGTCTAGACCATCTTACTGGCTTCTGCATCTTCCAATTGCATTGTAATATGTAGTCTAGACTTTGATTGGGTGTTTGTTGTGTTCTGCACTATCGCTTTCTTATCGCCTGTGTGATTTCCCCATGGGTTTTGGTGATGACAATATCTAATAATGTCTTATTCTCTCTGCCAGGGCGCTTGTTTTCTTTTGCTGTGAGCCTGTGACATTGGACTGAAAACTGGTTTGCATGGTCTCAAGCCAAGCTGGACATGATGCTGTTGTAGAATAGCAACAATGTGCAAACTTGCTGCACAAGGATGTGTAAATCAACACTGTATGATCCCTTGTAGAGGTTGCACCTTTTTATTGATCATGTATGAGCACATCACATGGATTTTCCACGAGCAATTTTGATGAACTAGAAATAAAGTTTAAGTTCCTCTTAAATAGTAGTTGATGGTTCCGAACTCCTATCAAGGGGTAAACAAGGGCAAGGAAAGCTCAAAGCTCTCATTATCTGGGAAGATGTAAAATGAGCTTATATGAGAACTTCGGTCCTTTATTTTCCACATCCCCTTCCTCCCCCCCCCCCCCCCCCTTTTCTTCCATCAATTGCCCTATTCATTCCGGCCAGTTTTTGCATCCTTGTTGGGTTGGAATGGAAATGTGAGCAACATGAATGTCTACTTCCCAACTGTAAGAACGGCAACAGTTATAGTTAATACCAGTTGTAATCTTTCAGTTAGACTTCTTGTGAACAAGCCGATACAATCTCACTTTAGAAGCTACTTTTCAGTTCTAACGATGTATCTACCTTGACCCTGCTGATATAGTATTCACTAGGCAAGCTGGGAGTGAAGTTGATACATCAGTGGGGAAAGTTAGTTGGAATAAATTATTTGAAATTGAGAGTGATGTAGATGTGGAGTTTGAACTCTGTAGAAAGGTTTTTCTGCTTTCGTGATGTCTTTATCTTTACACGCTTCTGGACTTAGCCAGAAAACAGAGCTACAGAACAATGAGTTACACAACGTTTTCAGACAGCATTCATGTACACAAGTTTCAGACCTGACAACCTTCACAGCCCATCACTTCTTCTGTTTCCTGGAGTATACCATGCCCCGGATCCCATCCGGATCCGCGACAAATCCCAAGGGACGGTAAAAACCGAGAACCCGTGGCTCCGAGTACAAAGCAATGTTTGTAATCCCCTTCTGGAGGAGCTCCTCCACAAGCCTCTCCATCACAGCCTTTCCAAGCCCAACTCCTTGGAAACTGGGATCCACGACCACATCCCATATGATGGCATTGAACACCCCATCACCGGTAGCTCTAGCAAATGCCACTGGCCTCTGGGTCTTCATGTACTTGACCCACAAAAGTGAGTCCGTGTGGTCAAGGGCGACCCGGATCTTGTCCGGGTCACGCCGCGGGAACCCCACAGCCACAAACACCGAGTTGAGTTGGTCGAGGTTGAGCCCCTCGGTGGTGCGGTGGAGGGTGAACCCCCGGGACAAGAGCTCGTTGTCTGATACCGTGTAGGAGGGGGTGGAGAGTTGCGCTGAGATGGTGAGGCTTTGGGCCAGGCGGAGGTGGGTTCGTGTTAGCCGGAGTGTGGGTGTATGAAGAGGCGTGGAGACTATTCCATGACGCAGCATTGTTTTCCCCCCTCTGTTGTGCAACTAGTGAACCACTACTTTTGTGGGGAAAGAAATGGGTTAGATGGATATGCAATGACAGGTACGAGAGCGTGTGGATTTTTGCTTTACCTTTTTGTTAATTTGAAGAACTTGTGGCTGTTATTGTACCGTTAGGATTTTTCATTGAGCCATCTGTATGGGAATTGGAAGGATAGTAATACTGATGATCTTATGGTAAAGTTTTTGTGTCCCCACCCCTGCTATCTCGTGAATGTTGTGTTCCTAACCATTAATGTGGGATCAAGTATTCAACTTGTAGGCTCCTTGTATTGACTACGAATGTGGGTCAAAAGTGGTTTATAGAAATATTTGGTAAGTAGTAGAAAATTATCTTACATGAGAATTTGAACATGATGCAAAAAGCTCCAATAATTGAGTGAGAAGGTGAGCCAATCCATAACCCAAACATGTTATGCATGAATAGATTGATCTGAAGCTCTTATGATATGAATTTGCATTAATTAGATAGTTTTTTGGCTAGCCTACAAGGGTGATAACACGCTCCTTATGACATAAGACTTCTTCATGTGCAAGATACGAATTAAAGACTTTATTTCAGGAGAATCGGTATTGAAAATCCATTAGCTTATTTTGGTTGACCAACAAAATTTGTAGCAAATCACTTTCTTTAAAAACAACTTACTTCAGTTACAAACTATTCTGCTCAGGAATAAGATATAATTGATTTCATTTAGGCTCTATTTGGCAAACAGTTGTTAGCTATTAGCTGTTTGTATTAGCTGTTAGCTGTTAGCTGTTTGCATTAGCTGTTTGAATTAATTCTTTGTAGAAAAACTGTTTGGTAAAGTTAGCTGTTTCTAAGAAAAATATTTGATAAAATTCTATTTATATCCTTATCTCTAAATTACTTATTAATAGAACAAATTTTTTATTCATTGGTCAATTTCTTTTTCAAAAGAATTAAATTAGCGTCATAGGTATAAATTAACTTCATTTGAGACCACAAAAAAAAAAGAAAAACTTCATTGAAAACTTTATTTTCTTACTAAATTCTACATAACTTGTATTCATTATGTATCTTATTTCTTTTCAATTTTTATTTATGTAAATGATGCCAATGTTTTATAACGTTCTTTTGTTTTTGTTTTTTTTTTGGCTTATAAATTAAAATTGAAATTTATACGAATTTCTAATAGCTTTGTCTTCATTAGATTCAATTCATATAAAACATAGTATGAAATGTTACTATTTTGCATCGATCAAAGGCTCATTGTCTAGGTAATCGAAAGGGGGATTCAATAGTCTAAAGTATAAATACCAAACGTTCATAAAAGTGCATAGTGAGAAAACCAATAAACTTGACATAATATACTAGCAAAATTAAAAAATCTACGCCAAAAAGTATATTACTTGGCTAAAAAAATACAAATAATAAAATAGACAATGTAACTTCAATGGTTTATTTTTGTCTCAAAAAAAATAAAAATAAAGAAAATACATCTACTCTTGTTAATCCTCAAGATCTAACTGGATTCGAATGTTACTATTATAAACGTTCAAGGAACAATTTATAATACTATATATTCTTTCTATTTTATAAAAACAATATTATAAAAATATAAATTAATGATATAATGTAATTTGTTTAAACTCTTTGGCAAATATATCATTTCTACACAAAGCTCTTTTGAAAAAGTTAACGAAACAACCTTCTCAAAAAGAAACAATATTTTCAAAAAGAGCTATTTGGGGCCAAATAGTTGTTTCAAATAGCTGTTTACCAAACACTGAATTAACTATTTGATTTGGTCAAAATAGTTAAAACACTCCTTGACAGCTCTTTTTCTCCAAAAAAAAAAAACTCTCAATTATTACAAAACATCCCCTAGTAATTGCGTCACAAAATATGATGAAGCTAATTAGGGTATGAATCCCCTTTCCAAAATGATTCAAATCAAACAAGTACAATTCTCATGAGTGCAATGACCACCGCCTAACGGGCAGACTTGTGCGCAATCTGCATTGGCTTCGCAAGCAGTGGAGAAGGTTTTCCAGCGAACACATATGCCGTGCTCACAGTAACCTTTCCCTATGCACACCTTTGTGCAGTCCCTGTCAAACACACACGGCGTTGGTGCTGGTGAACCTGTAATTAATAAACCGCAAATGTTAGATTTGAGAGCACACAACACAAGAGGGGGGTGAATTGTGTTATGACAGATTTTCGGAATTTTCACCAAACAGGCTCAGGAACTGTTTGGAGAGGGTGTTTGGAATTGTATACGAATCACTGTGCAGCAAGTAATCACTGAAAAATAGATAGAATCGACACGGTATTTTTACGTGGAAAACCTCTAGCCCATCTGAGGTAAAAAACCACGACCTACCTTGTAGGATTTTCACACAATTCCACTATTCGGGCTGAAAATCGTTACAAAGTAACCTCACTGTTACACTTGCAACACACCGTGACTTGTCTTCCCAAGACTTTGTCACCCCTCGTCTGAGTCACCCTTGACTCAAACACACTCAATCACTCTCAGAATGAATGAAGAAAAGAAACTCTCACTTGAATTGCTTCTAAGTAAGCTAATGTGAGATACAATATTCCCTATTGTGCCAATTTCAGAAAGCTTGATCTTTTTGCTCACTAGGCTCGGTTTTCTTTCAAAAATCACTGCACTTAATTCTGAAAATTCTTTGCTTGAAAACCGATGATGAACTCCTTGTCCACCATTTGAATAAATAGATAAAGTGAATGATTTTAGTGGAGAAAAAGGAGGAGAATTTTTAGGCATACTCTCAGCACATAACGGCTAGTGGGGCATGATTTTTAGGTCAGCCACAATTTTCTTTCTCAGCCAATCTTGCTGCTCCAGTAGCTCCAACCATTTACTAAAAATAGAGGTTGGTTATTTCAATTTGAAAAACAAGTAAAGAAAATCTAGGTTAGTCAATACCCAAGCTAAAAATAGCTTAGCTGACTAACTGCTAGCTGAAAATCATTTTTAACAAAAGCCCCTGAAAATACTGATTCAAAATTTGGGAGAGTAAATTTTGGAAAACGCCTTTTTACTGGCCCAACACCAAACAGTCTGCACACCCTGTTTGCTGTCCTGCTCTAAGATAGTGTTGGGGTCTTTTTGCAAAATCAAAAACCTTTGACAAAGTGAGTGTTAAATCAAAGATTTCCTAGTTGGCACATTAACAAGAATCTAAGAATAAAAAATCAATACTACCCAAAAGATTCTTGATGACTCAATTGCAAAGATGTTCCGCTGCTCCAATCACTGCATCACCCTGTTTGGACATCTGTTCTTGTGCTTTGACTTTTTCATTTCATTTGCTGCTCTGAGGACCTGATCACCAACCTGTTTGAAGACCTGTTTTGTGCAACACTCAAGTATGTGCATTACGTTGTCATTTATGTTTGTTATCATCAAAACTCCTTACATATTATAAGGAAGGGTTCAACAGCAAATCATCACTTAATTAATTTATTTGCTTCCTAATTCCCTTCAAGAGGGAATCATAACAATAATTACATTTGTTGTGCATGGAATCAGGGCACAAAAAACATTATTGTAACAACTTATGTGTATACGAGTAGAACCTTGATATGTATAACAAATTGAACAGTCCCTATGTATGCATGCAAAAAACTTTGAATTACAAAGATTGGAAACATTAAATAACAAAACACAGAGAGAGACCAACTTGAGCCAATAATCAATAGATTCAACAAGACGAGAATGAAAGCTAATTTGAATGAGGCTCCCTCCATTTAGTTTTGTCGGATTGATTCTTGATTAAACTATTAGTTGGAAAGAAATATTATACCAAGTATAAATGTTTTTTGAGTCACACAATCATGCTCTTATTATGCAAGTATTTATAATGAGGGAGAGATTATAGTAGACCTATAATTGCATACTTTTCATGATTCAATAATCCTCTTTAAACATAATACGATAAAAATTGTTGATATATTTCATTTTATTTAATTTCATTTTTTTGTTTCTCATTCTATGTAGACGAAATCGCTACCCATGTATATCCGTTGTACAGTTCATTTTCATATACCTATTTTTTTATAAGAAAAATGAATAATTCATTAATGAAAAGTCATATGTCATTTACAATGAATATCTCCTACTAAAAATAAATCTAAAACATCAAATTGAATAAGTCTTTCCAGAAAGCTAATAGTAAATATGTTGTCGACTGGCTCTGAACTAGTAGTAAAACTCTTGCCACTAATTGCATTCTTTGATGTCAATGCATCTTTCCTGAATATCGGCGAGCTATAGTATAATTTCATGAAGTAGATGTCCAATTGACGTGGTAGATTGCACTTGAAAGGAAGATCTTCATAGTTGAACCACATGAAATTCCATTGTTGACTCATTCCTTAATAGTGAAGAACTGAATGCCTCCCAGTGTGGGTCCCACTTTTGCGGGGTATGAAGAGATCCAGTTATAGGCAACCTTCCCTCTATCGGTATTCCTACCCATAGAGAGGTTGATTCCAAAAGACCCACAAAAGCAGTTTTGTGAAAAGGTTTTAAAGGAATAGCGATTTCCAACCATTTACCGAGGAAAAAGGGCCAAAGAATAAATAAACATAGGAGCAATCAATCAGGGGTGGGAAACATACCTCGACGATCCAGGATACGCAGATGCATTTACCTCCCAGAAAAGCTCTACCTGCATACACGCACGCCAAACCCCTATCGACACTAAGCTACTGCCGCTACTGACCCCGACGGAGTCAAAACTCTACAATCTAAGATCTTAATTCTATCCCGTCACAACCTCCTATCCTGGGTCAGGTCCTCCGTCAAATCCACAACTTTCAGGTCCTCTCTAACCACTTCATCCAAACTCTTCTTCGGTCTACCCCTTTCTCTCTTACCACCGGAAAGGTCGATCCGCCCACACCTCCTCAATGGGGCGGCCACACTCCTCCTTTTCACATCGCCGAACCACCGGAGTCTCGATTCTCTCATCTTCTCTTCTATGGGGGCCACTTAAACTAGGCCCCAGATTGCTTCGTTTCTAATCCTATCCCTCCTCGTGAAACCGCACATCCACCTAACCATCCTCATCTCGGCTACCCTCAACCTTTGGGCCTCCGACTTTTTTAAAGGCCAACACTCCGCTTCATAGAGAACAGCCGGTCTAACTACCGTACGATAAACTTTACCTTTCAACCCTAGGGGCACCTTCTTATCATACAGCACCCCTGAGATAGACTTTCATTTCTGTCAGCTTACTTTTATCCGCTGGCTAATATCCTCGTCAATGTCCCTATCCTGCTGGATGATCGAGCCAAGGTATTTAAACTTAGCTACCTTTGGTATCAACCTCCCATCCAGAGTTATTTCTCCTCCCTCTTCTATCCTTCCACTGAAACCGCAATGGAAGTACTCCGTTTTCGATCTACTTAACCTAAAACCTCTAAATTCCAGCGTATGCCGCCATCTCTCAAATTTGTCATTCACCCCCTACCTGGTCTCTTCAACAAGAACAATGTCATCTGCAAACAGCATACACCATGGGACCTCGTCTTGAATCTCTCTAGTGAGCTCATCCAAAACTAAGATAAAGAGAAACGGACTGAAGGCGGATCCCTGATGCAGGCCCCTACTAACGGCGAAGTCTTTGGAGACCCCTCCCGGCGTCCTCACACTCGTCCGCCCTCCCTCGTACATATCCTTAATCACTCGGATGTACGAGAACAACATCCCTTTCTTTTCCAAACAACTCCACAATACCTCCCTCGGGACTCTATCATACGCTTTTTTCAGGTCAATGAACACCATATGGACATCCACATTTCTATCTCTGCACATGCCCATGAGCTTTCTGAGGAGGTAGATCACCTCTATGGTCGACCTGCTTGGCATGAAACCAAATTCTGAAATCTTGACATCCTTTTGCAACCTTCGCTCAATCACCTTTTCCCATAACTTCATTGTGTGGCTGAGCAACTTGATACCCTTGAAATTATTACAGTCTTGAATATCCCCTTTGTTTTTGTACAGTGGAATGACTGTGCTAGCCCTCCATTCTTTGGGCATCTTCGCGGTCCTGAGAACAACATTGAAAAACTCCGTTAGCCACTGAAGGCCCACTTCCCCCAAACCCTTCCAGACTTCCACATGCATCTGGTCCGGACCCTCTGCTTTCCCTTTCACCATCTTCCTCAAGGCATCCTTAACCTCATCCTTAGTTATAGGTTCGCCCATTCTCAGAACGGAACGCCTAACCCTACCCTCTCCGCCCCTACTACGGGCGTCTCCCACCCCTTCCCCACTAAGGAGTTTAGCAAAGAATCTTTGCCATCTCTCCTTGATTTCGACATCCTCGATCAACACTTTACCATCTTCGTATTTGATGCACCTCACCACACCTAAATCCCTAGTCTTCCTTTCCCTAACCCTTGCCAATTTAAAAACCTCCTTCTCCCCTTCCTTGGTTCCCAATCTATGGTACAGCCTATCAAAAGCCAGCCTCTTAGCTACTGCCACAGCTTTCTTAGCTACCTTCTTAGCCTCCTTGTATCTAATCCGCTTAGTCTCCCTCTCTTCGTCCGAGCCACTGTTCGTGTACTCCGTGTAGGCCTCTTTCTTCACCTTGACTTTCTCCTTTACCTCTTCGGTCCACCACCAGGCAGCCTCCATCCTGTTGCCGCCTCTTCTGGAAAAACCTAGGGTTTCCTTGGCCGACCTTCGGATACAATCTGCCATAGCATCCCACATTGAATCTGCATCTTCTGCCCTCCTCCAAGCTCCTTCCTCAGTGATCCTTTCTGCTATTAACCCCGCTTTCTCCTTCGTGAGGGTCCACCACTTTACTCTGGGATCCCCAACTCTCCTCTTCGTCCTCTTAAGACCTTTAAACTCTGCATCCAAGACCAGCAACCTATGTTGAGTTCCCAGACACTCGTTGGGAATCACCTTGCAATCTTTACAAGATCTCCGGTTGTCCGACCTCATTAGGAAGTAATCAATTTGGGTCCTACAGGGGCCGCTCTTGAATGTCACTAAGTGATTCTCCTTCTTCTTGAAAAAAGAGTTGACCACCAACAGAAAATCCAGCACAGAAACCCTTCCCGTGTTTCTCTCTCCGAAACCGAAACCCTTGTGGACAGCACCAAACCCCTCTGAATCCGTACCAATATGACCGTTAAAGTCTCCTCCTATGAAGAGTTTATCATTCCGAGGCACATCCTAGATGACCGCATCCAGTTCCTCCCAAAAGAGCTTCTTTGACTCCTCCGGCAATCCTACCTTGGGGCGCATACACACTAACCACATTCACAAAAGCTGAACCCACTAAAACCTTAATGGCCATTATCCGATCGCTCTCACGCCGCACTTCGACCACCGAGTCCGCCAATTCCTTTTCAACCAAAAATTTACTTGATAAGAAATTTACTCTAAATCTCCAAATATGTGATAAATTGCACAAAGGCAATGACTAAAACTTACACTAATAGTGAGAACAATTTAACTCACACTAAAAGTGAGAATAACTAAACTCACATTAATGGTGAGAAAAAAAAACAACCAAACTCTCACAAAATGGAGAGAAATTTTATTAAAAAGAGATGAAAGTCATTTTTTCCACTGTACTTTCTTTTTTATCATTTGTGCCATTGTGAAATACATTTCATTGACAAATGCCATTAGACCCTCACTTGACGGGCACTAGCAGGTGGGTGCTAATTTTATTAGTTTTCTTCTCCTTTAACGGTTGTTAGCAGGTAAAAGCCATGACTTTCCTTTCACTAACCCCTTCCTTTCTCTCTCTGTCTCTCTCTCTCTCCTAGTTCTCTATCTCTGTCCCCCTTCTCTTATTTTCAGTCGCAATTACACTATTCTCTCTCCTTGCTGAGAAAAATGATATTTAGCACAAGGATTTGCTTTGTATTCTCCCTTATGATAATCTTAGAAAAATCGACTTCCTAATTTGTATACTGGTCTTTCTTACGTCCCCCCCAAAAAAAGAAAACTATCATGGCTCTCCATCTCTCTATGCTATGGATTCCTTGAGGAATAGCTAGAATCCAAACATTACAAACCTAGTAACAAGCCTAATTACTGAAAATTCAAATCGTAACTAATCATAAAACCACTGCTTTCCAGTTAATTGAAGAACAATTCACGACTTTTGAAGCAAATAACTTCTGAAGCAAGTTCAAGAAATCCAACTACCACTGTGGTATCCGGAACAGAGACACAGGCAGGAAATCTAGAGAAAAAACACAGCGAAAATAGGAGAAGAGAAAACTATAGGCATCCTAGCATAAAAGCTCAACCTTATCCACCATTTTTGCCGACTCTAATAATGCAGTCAATAGAGCAATAAAAAATCCAAAAACGAAGAAGATGAAGAAGGAAGGGGGTTGGGCTGGGGAATGAACGATGGATAAAACCCAGAACAAAACAATCAAAAGCAACAATGAAATCGAAGATGAAGAAAACAATAGCAATAACAACCATGAAATCGATTTCTTATAACAAAGTAGTAAAATCCCTAAATCAGCAACACTGAATAATGATGAAAAACAAAGTGAGAGAGATAAATTGAGGCTAGCCCAAAAATCTATCCCAAAAAACCTAATGTAATCTATTTCCTATGCTAAAAGTTTCATTTCTTTCTCTGTGCTAACCTCCATCTCCACCTTTACTCCAAGTTCAAGGCATGGTGATGGCAAACTCAAAGAGGAAAAGAGAGAGAGAGAGAGAGAGAGAGAGAGAGAGAGCAGGAGAGGAGAGAGAGTTAAAAGAGGGATCTCTTAATTTTATCTGATAATTACAGCTTAAAGTAAAGATAATAATAATAAAATAAGCTTTTTACCTTCTATTGCCCATCAAGTTGCGCAATGGATGACATTTGTAACTATGATATATTCTAAAATGACATAAATGATAAAAAAAAAAGCACGATAGTAAAAGCGATTAAAACTAAAAGTACAGTGGCAAACCACTTTAAGAACTCGTAATATTTTTGTGAGGAGGCAAGGGTTTTTTTAAGAAGAAAGGAGGAGCATGTATCTATTATAATTACTTCTTGCATTCCCAGTTCCCTCTCATAATTGTGTGATCTCCCTCAAATCACAATGCCTGCTTTCCTACCAAAAAGTATATTTAAAAAATGTCAGTGGTAAATGCCTTATTCCTATTGGGAGAATTAAACCAATATTTTCCAACCTTATCAGGCGTAACTAGGTCAGAAATGTGTTATTCCTATTGATTAGAAATTTCCTATTCCTCAGCCGTATGATAAAATATCAGACAATATTGTATTTATCCATTTTTTTTATTTTTATAAAATACAAAGTGTGAATTCTTTTTTTATCAAGAAAACCTATAAAGTTTGATGTAATCAAATTGAATTATCTCTCGGTCATTCATTTTATTGGTTAAAATTAAATAATGGAGTCTAAAAAAAATTAGTAAAAAACACAAACATAAAGAAAGTTACCGACTACTATCTTCTTCTATGTTTATTTTTCTTCTTCCTCTCTATTAACCATGACTTACTAATGGGGTAAATTATTACATACTTCTGGAAGTATGTATTCTGATTGCCATGTGAATACATTTTTAACACGTATTATCACATAAACGGTTATTAATATATATATTTCACTTTTATGACTCACAGGAGATAGTTATCAAGGTTAAGCCTTGTAGTGTTAGACTCCACCTTCTATGGGTCTTGTTTCAACTTGTATGTCATCTCTTTCCTCAACCCACATCAGTCTCTATTTGTTCGGCTAGCCCAAAATCAAACCAAGCCACCAAACTCGAACACATTAGATGTCTACTTATCATTTTCAAATGAGAATGTCTTTTATGTTTTTTTTCTTCCACTTCAACAAGTCAACACCTACAGAGATCAACTACACATAACGGCCAATGGCCAAACTTGCAAAAAATATTTTGGGGGGAGGGAGTCCAAGATTTAATCCCTTAGCCTCTTTGATAAACTAAAAAGAATTTTACCACAATTACAACATAAAGCTTCTGTGTACTATAGGTAACGTACTATAAATATATAATAATGCATAAAAATTTGGGGGGCCAGCCCCCTTCACCCTAACAAAGATCTGCCCCTAATAACAGTAATATATTTTTACTATACCTGTTTCAACAGTAGCTTCTGAGTTTGAATTTAGTA
Source organism: Selenicereus undatus (assembly GCA_017589665.1). Lineage (NCBI taxonomy): Eukaryota > Viridiplantae > Streptophyta > Magnoliopsida > Caryophyllales > Cactaceae > Selenicereus > Selenicereus undatus. The sequence goes on along the minus strand of JACYFF010019584.1, from coordinate 122,205,301 downwards.
CAGGATGGAGATTTGTAAGTCCTTATCGTAACCGCCTACATTCAAAGCCATTAGAAGCTTTGATGTGTGCTAGAGATTGGATTTGGGCTTCCATAGAGTCAGAAGGCATGTTTTCTTTCTTTTATGTATTTGTAGTTAACATAAAAGACCATTTTTGTGTTTTTTTTTTACTAATTTGTTTATTTTATGTATTTTAGTTATTGGTGAAGTTACATCTTATTGCCATACTCCTTCGGCTGATTATGATGATGGTGAGATTGACGACCAACCCAACGTCTAGATGACTTCCACTTGGGTTTCTTTGTTAAATTATGGACATTGTTGTATATCGTGGTGAAGGATTATTGAACTTTGTTTGTGTTTTAAACTTTTAGTTCTTAAATTATGCTTGTGTTAGACTTTAGTTGAATTATTTTGTATAATTTGTACATTGTTAGACTTATGTTATATAACCTGTTAAACTTTAATTTGGTTTGGATTGTAAAATTTGATGAATTTTATTACACTTGTGTTTGATGGAGTTTAAAAAAGCTTGTTGTACAATTAATTGAGCTAGAGAGTAGAGTCTAGGGATGATAAATTGAGCTTTTATCCAAGACTTGTAATATAACTATTATAAGGGAGAAAAAAATCAGCGGGAATCCCCGTTAGGACCCTGTGAGGGATTAAATGTCCGTTGAGGATAGGAACAGGAGCGGGGTCCTAGTGAGGATGGGGAATATGTCCCGTTTTCAGCACTTCCCGTTGCCATTCCTATGCTTAACTAGCAAATTTTGCTGAGCAAAACTCATAATTACATCGCAAAATAAAATTAAAAAAGTCAAACTTTATGGGGCGTTTGTGAAAAATCACAAAATTAGATGGGGTAGAAGTGAAAGTTGGGTAGGTGGTGGTGGGTGAGGGGCCAAGCTTGTCTGTGCGGGGTAGTTGGTCTGTGAGAATAACTCGCAAAATAAATCTTCATTGGTTGTATCAGTTTTGACCTGCTTCTCAATATTTTCTGGGAAGTGGAAAGTGCAATACTCTTTCCCAACTCCAATTCTTACTGGTTATCACACCAAACTTAATTCTTATTTCTGATCTATTTCGCTCCTTTTCTCCACAGCCCAGATCGCTTGATTATCTGGGTCGAGGTCTTTTTCAATCGAGCAATTCGTACTGGTAATCTCTTGTTCTTTTCATCTTAAGTTCATTTTTGGGGGTTCTATATAGCTAGCAGTTTCGAATTGGCAGTTCTTCTGTTGCTAGTTGGTCGATTGGGTGTTTTGTTAAATGAATTCCTGTACAGTGATTGATCTGGGCACTTTGTTTCTTGTTGATTTATTGTCGTGTGAATCTAAAGTTGTAGTTTTTACTAGCATTGCTTGGAAAGTCCAAGTTTGATTGTATGAATGATGGTGGAATTGCTTGTTCTTTAGAAAAGTTTGGAATTCTGGTGTTGGTTGGTGGACTGAGGGTGTTCGGTAGAATAGCTCGTTGAGGTAATTAATCAGGGCACTTGTGCTTCTTGTTGATTTCTTGTTGTCTGCATCTAAGGTTGCAGTCTTTACTAGCATTTGGTTGGAAGTTGGAATTTACGCCTTTGATTGTGATTTTATGAATAACTGTGGCATTCTCGTTCTTCAGAATTTTTAGATTCGCCATAGTCTCTTGTCTATTTCCCCACTATGCTTCCTGATCTAAGCTGACATTCATTTGTTCAACTAGTTTGACTATGGATATTTGTATGAGATTCAAGTAGATTTAAATCACAACAGCTGAATCAGGGATTATTCTAGAAAAACTGTCCAAAATCTGCGCTGTTTGATGAACTTTGTTCTGAATTTCCTTTATCCATCAATGTCTTCTGTTGTTGGATATAGTTTACGGTGACAAAAAAAGGATTAGACTGGTATATTTCTTTGTAGCCTGATCGGATTGTTAGGGCTCTGTTCAGTCTTTCCGACTTCATTTTTCCATCATCGTCTGGGGAACACGACATTGTCATTGAAACTTCTTGATGTTCATGGCATTTGTGTCTCCTGAATTCCGGGGTGTTTTCCTCCATGCCTCGCTTCATTGTTGTGTTTTTTCATCGTAATTTGTATGAAAAGTTGAGAGTCTCATCTTGGAGGATCTTCCTTTCTCCGTTGTATGAGGTCTTCCTATGTATCATCTGATGATCTGATTTCCGATTTTGTGTTTCTCAAATGCCTCAGCGCTGAGGGAAGTCATACAAGGTTGTCATTGTTGATGCTGTATTTGTGTGTTATGTTTCTGTACTTGCAACAAGCACAACTAACAAGTTTGGTTGTTCTGATAGGTACAAAAATGGCTCCCCCAACCAGAATTGGTCTTGCTGGTCTTGCTGTTATGGGGCAGAATCTTGCCCTTAACATTGCCGAAAAGGGGTTCCCCATTTCTGTTTATAACCGTACCACCTCAAAGGTCGATGAGACAGTTGAACGAGCCAAGCGAGAAGGAAATCTTCCTGCGTATGGTTTTCATGACCCTGAGTCTTTCGTTAATTCCATCCAAAAACCTCGTGTTATAATTATGCTTGTCAAGGCTGGTGCTCCAGTTGATGAAACCATCAAAACCTTGTCTGCCTACATGGAGAAGGGAGATTGCATTATTGACGGTGGTAATGAGTGGTATGAGAACACCGAAAGGAGGGAGAAAGCTATGGAGGAAAAGGGTTTGCTCTACCTTGGAATGGGAGTCTCGGGTGGTGAAGAGGGTGCAAGACATGGGCCCTCATTGATGCCTGGGGGTTCCTTTGAGGCTTTCAGGTACATCGAAGACATCCTTCTTAAGGTAGCAGCCCAGGTGCCTGACAGTGGCCCCTGTGTAACCTACATTGGCAAAGGAGGATCGGGCAATTTTGTTAAGATGGTTCACAATGGAATTGAATATGGTGACATGCAGTTGATTGCAGAGGCTTATGATGTGCTGAAATCAGTTGGGAAGCTCTCTAATGAGGAGCTGAAGGAAGTTTTTGCGGAGTGGAACAGAGGAGAGCTTCTTAGCTTCTTGATCGAGATTACTGCTGATATCTTTGGAGTTGAGGATGACAAAGGTGAAGGATATCTGGTTGACAAAGTTTTGGACAAGACGGGCATGAAGGGCACTGGTAAGTGGACAGTTCAGCAGGCTGCTGAGTTGTCTGTAGCAGCCCCCACCATTGAGGCCTCTTTGGACTCAAGATTTCTTAGTGGCTTGAAGGAAGAAAGAGTTGAAGCTGCCAACATCTTTAAAGCGGGAGGCGTTGAGGATAGTCTAACTGATCAAGCTGTCGATAAGAAGAAGCTGATTGATGATGTGAGGCAAGCTCTCTATGCTTCCAAAATATGCAGCTATGCACAAGGGATGAACTTGATTCGCGCCAAGAGCATTGAAAAAGGATGGGACTTGAAGCTCGGAGAGCTTGCTAGAATATGGAAGGGTGGTTGCATCATTCGTGCAATATTCTTGGACCGCATCAAGAAGGCCTATGACAGGAATTCAAATCTCGCCAACCTCCTAATTGATCCTGAGTTCTCCAAGGAAATAATTGAGCGACAAGCTGCCTGGCGCAGGGTTGTCTGCCTTGCTATCAACTCTGGCATCAGCACTCCTGGTATGTCTGCCAGCCTTGCTTATTTTGACTCGTACAGGAGGGAAAGTCTGCCTGCTAATTTGGTCCAAGCACAAAGAGATTATTTTGGAGCTCACACCTATGAAAGGGTTGACATGCCTGGTTCTTTCCACACTGAGTGGTCGAAAATTGCCAAGCAGTCAAAGATGTGAGCTGGGAATACTCCTCTATACCATGTAGTAAACCGTCATAATCTCATCTTGTGATTGCAGAACTTGGCATTACACTAGTTGCGGCTTTATTTCTTAGAGAAGATTTAATCTTCAAAGACATTATAATTGTGCCATAGAGCCCCTTTGTCTTTGGTTTCTTATGTTGGCTTTCTGAGAGTCAATGTTTTATGCTTAGAATCTTCCATTTTCTGCTGTCTTTGGAAGAATAAAATTCAATTAGCGGGATCCCCATTATTTCTCTTCACTTGGGGGGATCTGAGTGCTCTTCTTTTAATTGCTTATTGGGATGGTCTTTTTCTATGTTGTGTGTACATCTTACATATTTCTTTTGTATTCGTTTTCGCTTATTTCGATATTTGATTGATCTCTGCGTTAGATGTAGCTGTGTGATAAATGAATGCATTCCATCATATGACGTAAATGTTCAAAACGCTGCCGTGAGACATTCTTTTACGGTACTGAATAGGCCCTATGTTTTCCTTGTGGCGTCAACCTTTCTGAAGCCTGGCTCCTGCTCTCTTATCGCTGATCGAGAACTCCAGATTGAGATGTCAAAGAGTCTCGAAATCCTTGTGTATAGTTGCTTAAGCTTTCTTAGGTATGGTTAGCTGCCTAGCTATGTTGTGAAATGCCTTGGAATTGCTTTGAATGTGCCAAATACTCGAGATGGACAAATCACAACGGAGCGAATTCGACGTAGTAACCACTCCCATATAATTACCAGCCACGAAACTACATCCATTTATCCCCATTGTGCTGATACATGTTGTGCACACATCATGTCATGAAACAAGAGCCTCATTTTCAACCTAATTGAGTTTTTTTCAGGTTTGTGGTTTTATTCTGTACTGCGTTATACTGTACTGTCATTACCTAATATTTGGTACTTGTGCCGAAGACAAATTTAAGGTCGGGCGCTTGACATTTGCCATCAGAAAAATCACGTCATATGAAATCAAACCAATATAACTCTCGCATAAGTAAGGTGTAGGAGGTCATATATGCAAATTTCATCCCCAAATTGAAGCGAAGTGGTGTCCATGAATTTTAAGAAAGCGTTGGTTGCCTTGCCTTCTAAGATAGTTCAATTAGATATTTCATATCAACCTTTTATAATAATAATTCCCATTTAAAAATCAAATTGTCTTTGACACAATGATTACTAAGGCTTCCGAAAATTTCAACCGTGGTGTCACGGGCGCAAGTTCCGTGACACAAATTTTCCTTGTTTAGGGGAATTTGTGTGAAGTTAACAAGTTCACTAGCAGGTTTCATCAAGATGGCTACCGTTGGGACTAATTTGGTGCGTGTTGGCCCCCCCCCCCCCCCCGGTTGTTGGTTAGTAGCAGTGTAGCACGCTAGGTTCACTTTGCACTAAGGGTTCAATGGATGGAAAGTTTATCTCACCAAAAAAGAAAAGAAAAGAGGAAAGTCTTAGCTAGGAAAGTAGGAAACAATCAAAAGTAAAATTTTCATTTACCCAGAAAAAAAAAAGATGAATTATTGCACCAAAATGGTCTATAATGAGCATACAATTTGTGGTTACAGCTAGCTCTCTGCATGGTGGACGGCTTGCTTGGTCTAGTTTTTATCCTGCCCCAGGGCCAGGGCTATAAAGTTTGGGGAAAAGCAGAAGGGATGAGCTCGTTCAAGAAGCCTATGCCTCTGTTTATAGTTGTTATTGCTCTGCTCATCCTGTAAGCCTATGTAGGCATATCGCACAAAGTGCACCTGACAGCAGTAAATAAAAAGAAGCTGCTGCATCTCCATCTCAAGTCTCCAGTCTCAACACATGCCTAGGGTTTAGGATAACTTGTCCCACTTTCCAGCTGCTATGGACAGGACTTAAATACTTAATATTAATTTCTCACAAGTAAATATCTGCTTCACATTATCCCTATTTAAATTAGGTTTCAAAATTATTCAAATATCCATAATTCGCATTTCTTTTATGGCCAATCTTCATATCCTTTTTTGATATTGTTATAGAAACACGTTATGTCTGATTAGAAAGATATTTTCAAAAGTTTAAATATTTAAAATATAAATTGGAATGTGTTAATTTTGTATTGTGCTCCTGCATCACAATTTATAATCGTGACAGCTCTAAATTTTTTTTTTTGATCGGGACAACTCTAAATTCAAGTTGTCTTGAAATGAATTGTATAAGTGGTTTTATTTATAAGATGAAGTCAGAAATTACCATGACATTTGCGTATGCTACTTTATCCTCCAATTCTTAACCTTGAAACTGGCGGGTTGGGGGGCATATAATTAGGGTACCAGCAGGACTAGAAATAGCACCAGTATTTTTACTGTTACAATCATGTGGTCCAATTGCTCTCAGTACAGACTCTTGCCGCAGTAGCTGATTGGTCAACCATTGCCTATTTTTGGCAATTTAGAAGGGAAAAAGATCAATAAATTCATACAAATATGAACGTAGAATACTGTAAAAAGTTCAATAGTTGGAAAGGGGTGCAGTAAATTGCTTTACAAAATACTACTACGGTAAGAGTTCATTGGTCAGCCATTGCTGCTCTTTAGGTTATCAGTATAAATACATAAAAAGAAGCCATAAATTATAAGATTTTCAAACACTAATAATCCTATTTTTTGGGGCTATTAGACTAGAATAATTTGGTTTTAAAAATAGCGTTCAGTAAGCTAAAATTTGAGTGTATTTATTTTCAATATACCGATTTTAAGTAAATGAAACTTTAACGGCCTAATTTAGCAGTGCATTAACTTACTTATCAGGTGTTCAGTTTTTTAAGCATCTTCATTTACGAGTGATGAATTAATAAGGTACCACATCAATAATTACCATATTCGAAGGTTATTTTATTTGTAACACAATCACGTTACAAGCACTTTCGTTCATTAATTTGAAATGTGCTAACTTGTTCTCAACCGTGGTTAGTGTATTTTTGTTCACTTTTCCATCACCTGCATTTATATATGATAAATAAGATAGCATATAATCAAAAGTTTTAGCCAAAGTTTTATTGACCTCAAATTAGTATACTGAAAATAAACACCCTCAACAATGGCTTTAGTACTAATTATAAAGGTCGGATTATTCTCCTCCAAATACCCAAAAGTAAAATTATTGATGTCCCAAATCCCAAAATTAAATTCAGAATTTAACATATGTAATCCTACTTATATGATTAAATTGTAGAGATTGAAATAATTTCTATTGAATTTTAAGTTGAATATTTACTCCACCATAACCGAGGCAAAAGGACAATTTATTGATAATTTCTAAATAAACTGTACATTATAATCTAAAATTGAAAAGTGCCCAATATTTTCTCCGTAATTTCTTAAGTGCCCTCAGAGCACATATTCTCATTGCCTACATGTATATATTTTTTACGCATATATTTGTTATATATTTATTTTTTAATATATATTTACTAATATGATTCTTAGAAGTATGTGCTCCCAAAAATATGATATCCATATTGTATTTTCTCTCTAATTTTACCTATCATGAAATCAGACACAATTCATCAAAACACCAGCACCACAACAAGAAGAAAATAAAAATAAATAAATGCTGAGACACAGTTGTATGCCCTTCAAAGAGTCCTTGGGATACAGGACTCTTCAATTAATCAATGAAAAGGATTTATGAACTTCCCCTCTTTAATTTCCCCTCCCTAGCTTCTGGGTATATTCTTTTTTCCTTCGCGTTAATTGCCGTGACCTCAGATTCCACGTGCATGAATATTATTCTGCCTATGAACCCCCCTGTCTTCTTATCTTCACTACTTGCTTCTCCATACCAAATATTCTTTGCTTGGAGACCTATTCAAGCTGTACCTCATCATTCATTACTCAATTCAACCCTCCTCCATAGGCCTTCAATTTATGAGGGCAAAAACCTAAACAAACTGTTGCTAATCATGTACAAGTTACAACATATATTCTATGAATACATAACTCGAAATTTTAGAGTTATTAGCTGGAGAAAAAGGGAACAATTGGTCATAAAGATTATGAAGAGATAACATAAGAAAATATACGCTAATATATCTAACATTTATAAATCATGTATATTAATCGGATTATTTGATATATGAGCTAGATTTTGAGATTAAATATACTTTAATGTGCTAAAAATGATAAGGGTTTCATATAGCAATTTATGTAAGAACATATCTTGCAACATTTATTAAAAATGGGCCACCTAACCATTTCAAGTTATTATATGCATTGAACTTTGATAGCACTATGACGATGACAAGAATAGTTGATTAGCCATTAGGTGCAATCATCATTCTTCTAGATTGTTTGCTGTCAATCCTAAACAAGAAAATTTATAGGTAGTTCGATGTTGTAAATTTAACTGCCTAATTGACGGAACTTACCTCTTATTCTTTTTAAGTAAACTTTGATGACATAATAGAAAAAACTCAAACACAAATATAAAATATAACACGTTTTCATCACGAAATTTATGAAGTTTCTTAAACAAAGAGATATACAAGTCATGCATTACAAACAAGTTACTACTTAAACTCATTGTTAAACGCAAATTATCCACTTTAACAAAAATCTCACACATCAATGGACAAATTAAATCAAATTTTTCATAATATTAACAAGTAATCGCATAATATTTGACATTTAGCTTTTTACCCAAGGGGCGGGGGATGCAAACAACAATGTAAATCCCATCATTCCATACAGACTAATTATCAACTCTACCCAGAATCAAACACAGTACTGGACACTAGTAAAGTTCCTGTCAAATGAAGAGATCACCGTGAACACGATATGGGTGAAAAACCAGGCAGGAAAGATCTTAGAAGCGTACACTTTAAAATCACTCAACCCAAATACAACCCTCCCAAACGTCTTTACCCTATCAAGTATCAACCCCTCTCCAAAAGGAAAAGAAAAAAAAGAGAGAAAAGAATCCCTGAAGTCTAAGATAAAAACCTAAATTGGCTTCTGACCTTGTCGCTGCTTGAAACCATACCCAGTGGATTTGCTCATCTTCAACGTCATATCTTTCTTCCCTTTCCCCTCATATTTCTCAGTATTTCTCCCTTTCACCACTTTGGTAGATTTCTTCCCCTTGAAAAACTTGTTCCCGTCATCATCATCGTCGTTATCTTCTTCTTCTTCTCCATGATGATGACGAGGGCCTGAAGACGCATCTGAAGCAATGGAATCACCATCATCATCATCTTCTTCTTTTCTTTGCCTTCTGTTATCCCCATGATGATGGTGGTGATAACGATGGTGTTGATGCTGGGCACCATCATCATCATCATCAACATCATCATCATCATGAACAAAACCTCTGTTGTAATTATTTTGATCATCATAGTCACTGGTTGGATCTATATACTTGGTCCACCCAGACTCATTGCTGCTACATTCTTCTCCACCTTCCATTTCAGGACTAAAGAACAACTAAATTCAATGACAGATCAGATTAACAGAGAGAAAGAGTGAGTTGGAGGAGAAAGAAAGAGATAGATGTAGAGGAAAACCCCAGAGGTTGCAGAAAGCTAATTAAAGTAGGGGATGAGTCAGTTTTGATCGAGCTTTGAGAAGAATATTACACTAACTGCCAACTACTTGTACTAAATATATATACTAAAATGAATGTGGAGCTTGCACTTAATTTAATTTAGCATCTCTCTCATCTTCTATCAGGCAAGAAATTAAAAGAAAGTAATCGAAGAGGAAATAGAGCTATCAATCTCAACAGTTACAAAAGCTGAGCCCCATAAAAAAGCTAGCTCGCTAGCTACTTAATTAATTCCATTGGGAGTATATATGTTTTGACTCTTGCACTCCATAATTAAATTCCAACACCTGGCACTTACATCATTATCAGCTTAATTTATTATTCTTTTGTTTCTGAGTTGTGACCCTCTTAATTATCTTTTTCCATGCAAATTTAAATTATTGCAGACTTTAGGTTTTGTCATATTAACCTACTTTGAGTTCTTCAATCATACTTATCTTTACAGATAGAGGTTAACTCAGTTTCCACTATTTAAAAAATTCAATCTTATTGGTGGTTTCAAAATATCATTGGTTCTATTTGATAAATAATTATTAACTATTTGCATTAACGGTTTGCTATTAATTATTTGAATCAGCTATTTATATTAGCTGATTAAATCAACTGTTCATAAAAAAAATATTTGATAAAATTACCTATTTTTAGAAAAAATATTTGATAAAATTTTATTTTTGTCCTTATCTCTAAATTACTTTTTAATTAAAAATAATTTTTTCATTTACTAGCTATCCTAGTTTCTTTCCAAAAAGAATTTATTTGATGTAATATGTACAAATTAACTCTATTAATAAAACCTTAATTTGCTACTAGTTGTACATAATTTGTATTCCTATTAATCTTTTTTTTTCTTTTCAACTTGTCTATATCTAATTACATGATAATTATGCCTTAAAATATTATTTTGTTATTTGCTACATATTTTATTATTATGAATTAAAATTTATATATTCGAATGATTTAATCTTGGATAGATTAAATTTAAATAATACACAATATCAAACATCATTACAAAAGGCTAATGACATATGGTGTAGTTTTTTCAAACTCTTGGGTAGCTATGTCATTTTCACAAATAGTTATTCCCAAAAGACTAATGAAAATAGTATTTTGAGAAAGAGTTGTTTGGGTCCAAGCAGCTCATCTACACAGCTCTTCAACCAAACACTCATTTAACTATTTTGACTAGTCAAAACAGCTAAAATCCCTCAAAAAACTCGTTTTCTCCAAAAAAACTCTTGCAACCAAACACACCCATAGTGTATTATTACCCAATTTATCAATTACCCTATTTAGAGAGCGTGTCATCAAATGCTTTTTTTTTTTTGTTTATTTGACAAGAGTAGATACTAATTTAATTCTATTAACTTTAAATCAAAATTATAATGTCACACAAAGGGAATGATTATTTTTTTAAACAAAAGGAGAAAATATATACATATTTTTTGACCAAGTGTAGCGGTCACATTGATAACTTACATTAAGTGGCAATTATGGAATAATTAATTATGTATTAATCATTTCTATTAACTTATAAATCTGATATCCTTATTTCAAACTAATGATGTGGGACATGGTCCCCTTATTATACATATTCACAAATACAAATAATTGGGGCGTTACATACTCCCCCACTCACAGAATGCGACGTCCTCATCGCGGGCCTCAAATATCCTCCCTAAGCAATGTAGGCTTCCAAAAGCATTAACCCACTACGTCGCTGCCACCGGTCTCCATGCGTGGGATCACCCACTCCCCCTACTGAACCAGGAGTGTCATGGAGACTGCACAGTAAGTTCCAACGTGACTCGCACATTGCGGAATGGAGTTGGCTCTGATACCAAATGTAACGAACTACCCCCAGAATCACACCACATAGCCCATTAAAATGGGAAGCCCAACAATTGGGCGTACAAATCAAACCACCAAGCCCAAAAGTGGAAGACCTTGTTGATATGCTTTGTGCGAATGAAACGTATAAATCTAATATCATTCTTTCAAATTGACGATGTGTGACATGATCCCCTTACTATACATATTCATAGATACAAATGATTTGGGCGTTACAATTTATAAGAGTGTTTAGGAATCTAATAATTCTGCATCGGTGACAGAAATCTAAACAGTAACCCTAAGTACGCCATCGTCAGCTCTGATTCAACACTTCGTGGGCGATTTTCAAGCAATAAGATCATCCACTTCCGCATCGTAAAGTATGTCTTAATCTTCCAACAATATTAATTGAGTTTAAGTATCAACCCTGATTTTCCAACTCAGTGAATGCGAAGAATTGGAGGATATATTAATCTCAAACATTGCTCTACATGAGCTAATATATAGGCCGGCAGATTTTTTGACCTAGGAAGCGTTCGGAATGGATGAAGGTGTGTTTGTCTTCCATAAGCCTCATTCAAAGCTCACATCATTGCTCTTTCAAGATAGTTCATAAACCTCATTCAAAGCTCGTATGCGAGTCCCTCCCTTGCTCAACCAAAAAAGAATTGAAGAACAAAATGATAAACACTTATTGCATGTAAATCTAAATTTTAAAACAAAATACAAAATTACCAAATCAACTAAATAGAATCGTTAATCTAACAAG
>JACYFF010019584.1:122170221-122183359 GCA_017589665.1 Selenicereus undatus | reverse complement strand
TGTGTGTGTGTGTGTGTGTGTGTGTGTGTGTGTGTGTGTGTGTGTGTGTGTGATGAGTTAATATGTAGACTAACGAGTGCAATGAATTAACGCATGAAGTAAATAAAAATGAAAGGCATACTACTATTAGGTCAACATCTTGGGCTCTTTGAATGATCATGAATTACAAACACAATGAAATAGTTCCCTCATTTTGTTTTTACAATGCATTATGACCAAGTCAAAATGATATTCCCTTCCAATAAAAAAGTGAAAACTATATTGACTTTGCTGAATGATCTCTTGAACTCCATACATTTAATCTACAAAAAAGATTCCGCGTGTTCTAATCTTTGACATTAAATATCATATCATATCTTTTACTAAGCACTTAATCATATATAAACAATGAAACTTTCATGTAACGCATGTATCGCGTGACTAGTAGGTGTATACTACTCCAATCCTTAAGGCATCAGAAAGAGAGAAAAGTCTAGCTCTTGCTTCAAAAACGGATGAAGCAAACAAAATTTTAAGATATGCTAGCTACCTTTAGTTACTAATTACTAATGTGTGAATATGACCGTTGCTCTTAATTGAGGAAGGGGTCAATAAAATGGTGGGGCATCGTTGTTTGGTCAATTTATTGCTTTTGAAAATGCTAGTGATACTTTGATTTAGGCCAAGTTTTGGAGTTTATTAATTATATGGAAGATAATTCAACAAGTTTGATAGATAAGCGTTGTTTTTTTCTGTCTCCGTTCATACAAGAGTCATGGCATACTTTAAATTAAAAGGAAAAAGTCCACTTCTATTATCCATCTTAAGTCCTAGTCATTTCTTTAAAAAAACAAAAAAATCAAAGTCCATCCTAACCATTTCTGCCATGATATTATTATAAGATTTTTTTTTGGTTAGTAGTGGTAATAACTATTAGAAATGAAATTGTGAAGGTTTCCCTTAAAAAAAGGGGCGTGAAGGTGGTGCTTCTATGTTGTCATATGGCGATTATGATAAAAAAAATAATTGCGAATTAGATTAACATAATTGATAGATTTGAAATTGAGAAGGCAATGGTTTTATTCATTTGTGGTAAGAATTTGACGTATGCAAACCTATGTAATTCAATATTTAGTGTGTAAAACAGTACACACTTATCATGTTATATTATGCGCTTCTATTAAAAATTTTAGTGTTTTAAATAGATTGTTATGGGGTAATCATTAATTTAAGCATAACTTAGTGAGAGTTTATTTACTTTATAATAAGATATATAGGGGTCAGTTTAAGAAAACAGAAAGAAAATAAAAAACTTATTTTTAAAAATGACCGTTTAAACATTTGTATAAGATAAGAAATTTTATTTAAAAACAATAAAAGAAGTCAACCTGCTGAGTAGAAATCGATGACGACACCATCCTACAACTTTCATTTGAAGTTCGAATTGATAAAGAAATGCAAGTGGTGTAGAGTTGCCAAGCTTGTAAGTCTGAAGTATTGATGATTAAAAAACAGGCTCATGTGTACAAAGGATGAGAGTACATACACATGGTTAAACATTACAATGGGAATAGCCGATCATGCAACACTGCAATTTTGCACATACAGGCGCACGCTTTCACACATATATATTTAAAAGGTCAATCCTCGTAATTTATGTTGTAAAATGACATAGTAAATAATTTATTTTAGGTTATTCATTTTGTTTGAGATAAGAAAGTTTATATTATGATCTCAATTTGAAACTTATTTATTTTTCTTTTCAATTATTAGTTAAGTTGTTAAGTATAACCCATGAAAAAAGAATCCCATTTTTTTTTTTTAAGGCTTGAAACTTTATTTCTTTTTCTTTTTTAAAGAGTGAGAGGAAATGGACGGGAGAATTTCAATTTTCAACCAATGAAAAAAAAATAAATTTACTGATCCTGCCTACACGACTGCACGGCATGCCAAACAATAAACAATTCCTAATTTCCTCAACGTTGTTTAGAGCAGCGAGACAGGGAATGAGGGGGATCCCAATCCTCTCTCTCTCTCTAGATTCCCTTCGGAGAGAGAAACCCCGATGAAGATGGGCTTGATCGATTTCGTCACCTCCATCGCCTGGCAACATGAATCTTACCCTAGCTATCAGGATTTCATTTTCGTCCCCCTTTTTGCTCTCTTCTTCCCTGCTGTTCGCTTCTGCTTCGATCGACTGCTCTTCGAGGTCAAATTCCATCAAATTTGCTTTTGTGATTTTGGGTTATGTTTTTGTTAATTGGTATCAGTAGTAGTGATTTAGCTAGCATTGTTATCGTGATTGACTCCTGAAGTTCAAATTTCTGGATTAATGATTGTTTATCGATGATGATTAGGCTTGTTAGGAAGTGATTCTATCGTTGACTATGAGTTGTTGATTATGGGTAGGAATTTTTGATTAAAAGCGCCTCCCGAGATGTGAATTTCTCTTCGTGCTTAATGCCATATCTCTTTGTAGTTAATGAATTTGCATGATTTTTTTTTTTTGTTGGGGGGTCCGATGAATTTGCATGATTGCTGGGTCTTCCCTTTGATTGTTTTGGCTGAGTGTTATGCTGAAGCTAAAACTACTTTGGTTGTAACTAGTCAACTACAACACACAGTTTGAATCCTGCCTTAGTTAGTAGAGGGAGATCCAAATGTACGCAACCTTACTCTTGTAAGTAGTGAGACTGGTAACAGTAGTCCGGAAATAGGCTTTATGTGAGAACTGATTTTCGGCATATTAGAAGCCAAGGCCTGTTGTCTTCTATGAGCTATTGCTGAATACTAGGGTGCAAGGACACTAGGCTTGTGTAGAGACGTTATATTTGGTCAAACCTTAATGTGACTTAGACCTCTAAGTTTATCGATAAGCTCTGACTTTAGTCTCTCTTTTTTGCCTCCATCCCAATTGCCCCTGGCATAGCATATGTATGTTATCAATAAACCTGTCCAAGCCCCTCACGTGTTCTGTGCTCATCCCATGTTGTCAGTCTCAGTTTTCTATATTGATCCTTTCCCCTTTCTGTTAATTGAAGCATCCCAATTTCCCCTGGCATAGCATATGTATGTTATTAATTAATTTTGCCCCTCACTAAGCTTCTCAAGTCACGTAAAAACTGGAGCTTTTAAGAAACTGGGATTGTGACAAGGTTGTTGCTGATTCTGTATTTTTGAGTCTTCAGCTCCTTTTCTAATGTTAATGTCGCTGGTTCTAATATTTCCTTAGCAGTTTTTATCTCCTCCAGATTGCTTGGGTCAGAATTCTGTAGATTGTTGCACTTATCCATGATTCACATATTTAATGCAGAAAATAGGAAAGAGATTGATGTTTGGAAAGAATTACCGGCCGAAAGACGCTGAATTGGATGAGAATAAAAAGAAGCTAAGGAAGTTCAAGGAATCGGCATGGAAATGTGTGTATTTTCTGTCAGCTGAAATTCTTGCTCTTTCTGTGACATATAGTGAGCCTTGGTTCACCAAGACAAAATATTATTGGGAGGGCCCTGGAGATCAGGCATGGCCTGACCAGAAAATGAAGTAAGATGCTAAGGCCTTTTCCCATAAGCAGCTTATTACTTCTACGTTGAAGGCTTTGATTGGATTGTGATTGTGTTGTAGGATGAAATTGAAAGGATTGTATATGTATGCTGCTGGGTTCTACACATATTCAATCTTCGCACTTCTTTTCTGGGAAACAAGGCGTTCTGACTTTGGTGTTTCAATGGGACATCATATTGCAACAGTTATTCTTATTGTCCTGTCTTACATATTCAGGTATGTTTTCGACAATGTCACACTCTATGACTTTTGCTCTACCTAGTACCTAACTTGCATACATGAGGCTGAGGAGAAGAATCAGTTTGTTAAAGGATTCATTCTTAATCTTTCTTGTTATCTTTTTTTCATTAGTGTTAACTGTAGGAGTCCCATTTGATTGCGCTTACGATGCATTGTTAGTTTGATGATTGCTTTTTTCACCATAAATTCTTGCTTCTGCACGGTCTATAGAGCAACTAACTGCTACTGAACTAAGATATTTTGTGTGGGAAATAATGCTTGGTATTTGATTTCTAGAATGTAAATGTGTTTGAGAACTTGATGTTTAAAACTTAAATTTTTCTATAAAAATCTTGTCACCATTTATGCAGATTTGCTCGTGTTGGTTCAGTTGTTTTAGCCCTCCATGACGCTAGTGACGTGTTTCTTGAGGTTGGGAAGATGTCCAAATACAGTGGCGCTGAAACACTTGCTAGCTTTTCTTTCATTCTCTTTGTAGTATCTTGGGTCCTGCTTCGCCTAACTTACTACCCTTTTTGGGTCCTGTGGAGTACAAGGTTAGTCATTTAACTCTCCTTTGATCACTAAATTCTTATTTCTGTACATTTTGGAGCCATAATCACCCGCGGCTTAAAATGATTTTGGATGAATTTGAATTGTGGAATATGAAATGCTTACTTCTTAAAGTTATATTTCCTTTTGTCGGTGTCCTTATTTCAGGAATTAAATGGTTTATGATTGTTCCCCTTTTTCTTGCGCAAGCTCACCTAACGTCGTATTTTCCTGCGGCATTCTAGAAATGTTACATGACTGCATGTTTGATTCTCTCCTGCCACTCTGTTCCTGTCCTTTGTTTATTCTATGAGATTCTCATGTCGTGAAATGAAGCATCCTCTGTAGTCTTGGTCCCACCGTCCCTCCTTCGGCTTCTTTGCTGCACCTTGACTCATGCTTGACAACTTTTGGTATTATTCCAATTGTTATTTTGTCTGTCACCTCCCAACTTCCATTTTTCATATGCTTTGGGATAGAGGAGGGCATCTTGTCTCTTTCCATATTTCACCACCTAATCCTCAAGCGAATGATGACTTATGAATTTTGATGTCTCCGAAGCTTGAGGTTTGGGTTGGAATTCTTATGTAGCACAACCCTCAGGTTATACTGTTATATGAGGCTCTGTCCTGCCTTTTGCTTGAGATCTTGTCTTTGGTGATGAGGGTGGGCTAGAAGGAACCCCTCGCCCCCAAATGCAGCCCTAAAAAGAAATACAATCAAGTACATTTTCTCCCAGCTCTTAAGTATCATACCATAAGTGGGATTTGTGTTGTGTTAGGTCAAAGCTGCTGGCCACAAACTCCTTTTTTTACTTTGCCAGTGAGTTGTTTGTGGATGGAAGGTGTAGTCTATGAGCTGTCATTTTTCTCTTTTTTATTAAAGAGAAAATAAGAAGCTCAAATGCTATTCTACTAAAATCGGTGGCATTATTGTTCATCTAATATGTGTATTTCCATAACCAATACTTTAACAACACATCATTAGCTTGTGTTCCCCGTGCGCCCGTTAGACTCTCCTCTTACAGACGTCTAATTCTGATATACTCTTGTCAATTATCTTTTCATCATTATTAGACAATACTGTTTTATACAGATTTGCCCTCAATTACTTTCGGAAATTGAAATCGTTATAAAACAATACTTTCTGTCTCTTATGCTTTATGCCTAAGGAAGACTGTGATGTGAATTTCAAGTCCTTGATATACTGTACTGTTTGCTCCTGTCCCCCTCCTGAGCAGCTAAAATAGGCATTGTTGGGAAATTTCTACAGCTTTGAATTGTAGTGGACGAAAAACAAAATAGCTCAATGAAGTATTCATCTTCTTCTTTGATTATGTGGAGGCGCTCAGTGCCTTTCAAATTTGGTCCCAATGGAATCAGCTTCTGCTTCTCTATAATTTTATGGTAGAGTAGGGTCACTGTAGACACCTTTGTTGGGATTTCATGGAAGGCTATTTTTTCATTGGTTAGTGTTAAACTATACCACCTGCTGCCTGAGATTTTATTGGAATATTCTTGTAGATCTGATTTTATGATATACACGTGAGTTGGTTAATTGGTTCAGCATTTGTGAATTCCTGGTTCCAAGTGTTCACTTCTTGACTTGGTCTACCTCCTTGAATGTGTCAAATTCCATCATTGATTGGATTTCACCTTCTTGTGAGATAGTCTTTTGTGTCTTATTCAAACTCCTAATCTGGACGTGAAAAGGCCCAAGCATGTGGTCTGCATTTACTTTCTCAGCTCTTGACTAGTCCTCTTGCTGCTAAGATTAGATAGTGTAGTCTTGGCACCGTTCCATGTATTATCGTGTTGTCAGCCATCTCTGATTTTCCTTCTGTTGTTTACCTTATTTTCCCATGTTATGTTATTTATGCTCGCCTGCTGTATGACAGCTATGAAGTTGTACAGACATTGGATAAGGAAAAGCATTCTGTGGATGGACCTATCTATTACTATGTGTTCAACACTCTACTGTACTGTTTGCTTGTTCTTCATATTTATTGGTGGGTGCTGATGTATCGGATGCTTGTGAAGCAAATCCAAGCTAGAGGCCAACTAAGTGATGATGTCCGTTCTGGTAAGTATCTAATTTCTCTCACCTGGCTTTTAAGCTGCAATGAACATATTCGTGAAAGAACTCAGCCGATGAGATTTGTTAGAAGGAAAGAATAGTGCACTTATCCATTACATATTTCCTTAGTTTCAAAAGCTTTCTGATTTTGTCTACACAGATTGTTGATTGATTCTTAGCACATTTTCAGTGTACTGAACCAGCTGTTTTCCTTGTTGCTATGCATCCTGTTGGCACCCAGAGCCAGTTTCTTGCCATGATACTTTCTTTAGGGGAAGGCATGAAAGCAATTGTTGTTAGCTGTTCTTTTATTGGCATTCATAGATTTAATGCCATTTTGTGTTGAAGGATACTGAGATGGAATGGTCTGAAATCCAGTTAAAAGGAAAGCATGCAATAACTATTATGATCATTGTGCTTGCCATTCCTAGTCACAGTTTTTTAGTTCGCCACTACTTCAGCAAATCATTGTCATAAACTACTGGCAGCTGCTCATGTATTTTACCTAGACATTTGAATAGTTTACAAATGAGTAACACAACATTGTTAAACGGTATTTGCTTCATGTTTGTTACTGGGTGCTGAGCTCTGGTTTGGTCCTTTACAAATCCTCTGGAATCTAATCTTCTTCTGGGTGGCTCGAGTTATGGTTCCAGATTGAAGTGGTGAAGATCCTCAATCTGCCATCCTGTAGCTCTTGCTTATGACTACTTTCTTTTCCCACTCAGCAGCTTGCAACTTGTGGGTGCTTTATACTCGCATCATACTGTGAAGAATTGTATCTGGAACTTAATGGACAAAAGTACTCTTGTCATCTGCTCCATTTCTGGTTGACACACCTGACTTGTCAAGTTTTAAAAAGCCATTCAGATTTCTTTACCTTTAAAGATGAATAAACTTTCCTTTGATGAGGCAAAAATAAGATCTCTGTCAAGATTGGTGCTTATGAAAATTTTAGGCAAGAAAGTAGGGGGAAATATTTAACTGCCATCATGACGTGTTACACGGCGATAGTTAAACCACCAAGGGACTAACTTTTTTATGGCTTTATCTTTTTATTGGATATTCTAGGGCCTTATTATAGTGAATGTGATTTTATGGTTTCTCCCAATATACTTCTACGAAATGAGGGTTTGCAGAGATTCATATGTAGGCGGCAAAACTTTTTTTGAGAAAAACCCACAGAAAGTTGGGAAAACAGGTTTGTAGATCTAAAATATTTGGAAATAAATTGAAAAGGAGGTAGACAAAGGTGGAAGGGAGTATAAATGAGAAGATATTGTTAAATGCACGAGGGGGGAAAAACTGAAAAGTCAAGTGAGATTCTCCAGAAACCGCTAAATCTCATGCCATTGATAATGAATTAGTTTATTTGGATCCATAAATTGCAATTTGATTCCAACCATTTGTAGTTCCTAAATCTAAATAAATTTCACTGGATGAATTATTATTTATGAATCCATCTGCATGTTGTTCTATTCAAGAAGATTGATCTCGCTTCTGGCATGCACTTGTAATCTCCTGCATGGGGGGGGGGGGGTGGTTGGAATTTCTATGCATCTTTGTCTTGGGAGCATCTTATATTCATCGTGGTCTTCTTGGGTTTGTCCTTTAGATTCTCTTTTTGCTTTACCATGTTTGCCATCCTGTAACTCCTCATAGGGAAAAGGAATTTGGTTGATACAGAACAAGTCTCCCTTCAGTATTTGCATTTTCTCATAGTCGTCACTTCGCGGTGTTGATCTTCAGCTGCATTTTGGTTACATTTACTTGAGTTGATCTTGTGATCTTTTCTTCACTACCTTTACTTCAAACCATCAATATAAATTTTAAGACACACATCAGTTACTGTTCACTCTTTGATTGTCGTGTTACAACTTACATGGTAAATGGAATCATAGAACTAGATGCTGCCATGAGCAACTCCTTGTAGATTGTCTGTTGTGTTTGTTTGGCTTCAGCATGGATTCATTTGATAGAGCCTGGTTCCAGACGTGGATTCATTGACTCATTCCTTCCTGTTGTGCAGACTCTGAAAATGAACATGAAGATTGAATTTGGTTATGTACAGCAGTAGCAGTGAGGACGCAGAGGTAGGGCACATCCCCTAAACAACCCCCCCCCCCCCGCGGTCCCTTCCCCAAAAAAGGAAAAGAAGATAAAGAAACACGTGCACATACAAAAACAAGTTTTTGGACATCTATATCTCAAACTAGAAAGTGCAACTGCATTACAGTGGTTAATCGATGAAGTACTGAATCTAACACGAGCATCTCTTTGTTTCATCCAACCAAAGTCACAGAATTGCAGAACAGAGATTCCATAGTAATTATCTCCCCTGTTCTGTCCAACTTGTTCCAATTGTCTAGTTTTGCAATTTCTGTTGTTAATTCCTGTGTAGAGGTCTTTAATTGAGCAATCCACATTGGATAAGATTGGTTTGGATAACCGAGTATAGGTCAATCTTGTAAAGCCTCTTGTTATCTGACCATTTGCCAGTTCCACGCAGGTAGAAGACGCCGAATTTTTTGGCTATACAATGCAGTCATTAGGTCCACAGAAAAGGTTTCATGACAATTGATGCGGACTGATATTTGAGATGCCGCATCCAGCAGGAAATTCATCACCATTCATCAACGATTCTCAGCACATAATGATTTTTAGGTCTTGGGTCAAGCCTGCCAGCGCAAATTTTAGTCATTTGTCACGGTTCTTATGGGCTTTTTTTCCGCATATTTTATTGATTGGTGATTAGGTATCATCCTTGTAACAGTAGTCCATTTTCTGTACGTCATACATTTCAGTTAAAATTGAGACATAATGTTGGATCCTGTTTTTGTAAAATTATTGATCTGCCTTGTTCAAATCTAAATCCAATACTTCAAAAATTCCGCCACTCGGTGGGTTTTTAGAAGGTTTGATATAGCAGTTCTATTCCTGAATTGTAGAATTATAGAAAAACTAGTTCTAAATCTAATTGACTTTAAATTTAAAAATTATAGATTACATACTACTCTAAAGAATGGAGCTGAGGAAGTTTAAAGGGTTATTTTGTTTTAGCATATTATCAACCTCATGCCTGAAGTTTTTCGTAAATGAAAAGCTTTTCTTGTGCAGTTGTGCCGAGCAGAAAGAGCCGTTGATAACATGTTAAAAGTACGCGGGCAAAGACGCCCAAAACTACCCATGACCCACCTGCCCGGCCAGTTGGATCCGGATCCTTCTCCTCAGGAGCTCCACCTCCAGAAAGGGATGAAAATGCTGACTGACACTTCGCTACTGCTGGGATTTTTTCTCCAGCTGAAGGTATACCCAAGAAAAATTAATTTATATAATAATTAACGATTCTTCTGGAAGTACCATGATTAATTAAAAAGACTAGGGCATTCCAACTGAACAATAATCTATAGTACACCTTTCTTACCTTAAAGTTTGAGTCCAGACTGTGCAGTTTGATACTTCTAGGAAAAATGTTAATAGTCTGCAATCTGCATGATAGTTGGTGGCTTACCGTTAGATAAACTAAAGTTCAGTTTTACTTTCTCTCCCACGGTTCTTAGTTACAATCTCTCTTGTTCCAAATCAATAACTTGAGATAGGGAGTTCCCACCAACCTTATCAATTAGTTACATCTTCTCTTGACTACTGAGGTTCTTCAACTTTGAAGAGGCTATGCTTATATACTTAACAGTTCCTCACTCCTTTCCATAGTTGCTAAAACTGTTCAGTCTCACAAATCCAGCCTAACACGACCGAGCAAAAAGCAAGCTGATTAACAGCAAAAATGGCAACACCCTTTTCCTCAAAACTCTTCGTAAAGACGATACCTTTGCTTATGTTGGGTTACGTTATTGTTATTAATGCATCTGATCCTCCTTTGACGTTGGATTACTACAAATCTTCGTGCCCCCGCTTACTGAGCATTGTGCGAAAAGAGATGGAATGTGCAGTTCTTTCTGATCCTCGCAATGCGGCCATTATTGTTCGATTACATATGCATGATTGCTTCGTACAGGTAGGTTTAGGGTCAGTACTGTGATGTTGAACATGGGCATGCATTAATTATGATATTAACTAATAGTGAACTTCTTGCTTGAGGGGATTTCCTAATGAATTTTCATGAGATTAGTTTTCTTTTTTGGTCAGTTGGAGACACTCTTTATTTCCCAAAAGAACCTACCCAAATCCTAGCTTCAGGATTGGATTGTTGTTATACAGAATAGATATAGTAGTTCAATGTATTGGATCACATGATGATCATAATATAAGTTGGGTTGTGATGACTGCAGGGTTGTGATGGGTCAGTCCTGCTGGACGATACATTTACTCTTAAAGGAGAAAAGAACGCTGCTCAAAATAAACATTCCTTGAGAGGATTCAGGCTTATGGATAGGCTTAAGCTGTTGGTGGAGTCCGAATGCCCTGGGGTCGTCTCTTGTGCCGATATTCTCACTATTGCTGCAAGGGATGCAGTTCTTTTGGTAAGCAACCAGCTTAATAATTATCAATGATGTTCTATATTGTCATACTGATATGATTACTGGTTGCCAAACTTGCTGCCTAAGATGGCTCGTGTTAAGTGTTTGTTTTGCTGGAGCCAAGCTCATGCCGGACGTAGATTGGTCATCCTATGGAAATGAGTATACAAACCGAGTTAGGTTAATGGGTCCATGCATCTGTACCTCAATCCAACTTTATGGATGAATTTGGTGGCCCTCAACTTGCCTAGTTAGCATTGGCACTGTCTAATACGAGCCAATTGATTTTCCTTTTGGATAAGAACCAACTATACCGTCTTAATTTTGGAATTGGACTGGTGTGTGCCTGCTTGATAGCCTTGCTCACCATGTCTGTTCTCTCTAGCTGGCACGACATGGCATGGCACAGTGCGGTGACTCATCCTCAACTAGGCTCACTAGCAACCACGACTTCTGATGATTACACACTATTTTTTATGCATTCTTCATTTATAATGATATGCGTTTTTTTCTTTCAAGGTTGGAGGACCATATTGGGATGTTCCCTTGGGGAGAAAGGATGCTCGAACTGCTAATTTTGAGCTCGCAAACACCAATCTCCCAGGAGCTAACGAAGGTCTTGTCTCCATCATTGCCAAGTTTCTTGCCCAGGGCCTTTCTGTCACGGATATGGTAGCCCTCTCTGGTCTGTCCTATTACTCACCAGACTCTTGATTCACCACTACCCTTCTCTTTACTAACTTGTGCATGGTGGCTACTAAATCTATGTTTACCAAAACCTGTTTTTATCAAATGATTACTTCTGTAACTGGGAATTACGCTACATAATTCATCAAGTCCCATTAGGCCATTACGTAGGTTCACTGTCTAGTTAGCTATTATGATATTTTGTTTTTGTTAAGTGGGAAAAAATTCATGTTCATATATTATCAGCAATTCAATATCAAAAATGTGAGTTCGAATCCCATTGCTATATCTACACTGTTGGCTCCTTTGCACCAAACAAAAAAAAAGAAGCAATGGAGCAGGCAAAATCAATGCGGTGCCGTCCTCATCTTTGTCTATGTCTCAGGGGGTGCGGTATCGGGGCAAATACTTATACCGTGAATCCAAGTCTATAGAGCAGGTCCACATATTAATAGATAGTTGGATGAAAGAAGAAATTAGACGGAGAATTTAGAGGGAAAAAAAAAATTAGAGTGGCTAAGTGGTCCGGTTGAGTTGGGTCAACAATCAAGTTAAGTTTGATTGGCTTTAATGCATCCACAATCTGAGCCAGGTTTAAATTGGCCCACAAACCTAACCCATCTCAATTCCCTGTCGCTGTAATCAATACAAATGGGCACCGTCCGAGCATATCAGTTTATTCTTAGACTACAGTTAGAACGCTAGAGCAGCTTGATTCAACAAAACCCCCAAGAACTGAACCAGCTCAACTTTACTTGACCCACAATTTTCATTGTCGAACCAGCCCTTGATTGGCTAAGTTGGGTTCGAGCCATCTAGCCACCTCTCCATGTTCCTCCCTACATCTCATTCAGCATATGAACTTGCAGGTGCACATACAATTGGCAAGGCACGGTGTGAGAACTTCAGGGCAAGAGTCTACGGCGATATGGAATTAACTTCAGATAAATCCCTCATGTCAGAGGTATACATGAGCAACTTAAGGTCCACATGCCCAGCCATTGGGGGCAATAACAATGTGACCAATTTGGATTATGTGACACCCAATCTTTTCGACAACTCATACTACCAGCTCCTGCTCAGAGGGCAAGGACTCCTGAACTCCGACCAAGAAATGTACTCTAGCTTGCTTGGGGTCGAAGCGAGGCATCTTGTTGAAAAATATGCACATGATCCTGTGGAGTTTTTCAACCAGTTTGCCGAGTCTATGGTTAAGATGGGAAACATTACCAATTATGAGAGTTTTGTCAGTGGGGAAATTAGGAAAAATTGCAGGTTTATCAACTCAATGACACATTCTGAGTGACTGTTTTGGTGCAACACAGTTTTTAATTCACCTTTTTATGTAAGAAATTGTGTACATTGTATGAGATTTATAAATGTGCAAATGTGAGATTCTTACTGTGAGATTGGAGAGGCCGAAAGGAATATAATTGCCTCAGGTTGACACGAATAGTTTTAGTTGAGAGTTGTTCATCCTTCTTCTGGTCCATGATTATAATATATTGTTAGTCAGGTCAACTGAAAATAAAAAATGGAATTGGGAAGCTTCCTAAATCCTAATTACTCCAAAATGTTTATAT
>JACYFF010019584.1:122154993-122170121 GCA_017589665.1 Selenicereus undatus | reverse complement strand
TATATATATATATATATATATATATATATATATATATATAAGTTGATCTTCTAAATTTTCTAGAAGTGACTTTTATTGCATGCCTTATGGCTTAACTAATTAAAAAAAAAGCATATCGACATATTATAATTGGTTCATTTAATTTTTCATCATTAAAGCCCTATATTTTCACAATGATACTCACTATCTAGTTGTGCCACTTCATGCTCGTAAAAATTTGGTATTCATTTTATTATTATACTTAGAATGGTTGTATATAAAAAAAAAATACTTCTTGTCTTTTTTATTATACTTAATTTCTTGTCTTCCTCCTCTTATTTTACTTCTTTTTTAATTTTCTTTTACGTTGTTGATATTTCCTCCGTTTTTGTAGGCAAATTATTATGTACACCCAATAGTGTGTACTCCTATTGCCACATATATATGCATTTTTCAATGTATATTTATCATATGAGTGGTTATTAATGTATATTTTACTTATGTGATTTTCGGAAGCATATACTCCCGGACGTATGATATAGGCTTTGGTTTTTGTGCACATCAACAGAATAGTTTGAAAAGAGATAGACTTTCAAATCAAAATCATAAAAGTAACGTAACCATGGAAAACCAGCGAAGATGTATGGAATATATTCCCTGTCATTGGTCTTTTCTGTGAAGATATGCAGCACAGTTACCTGCTGGTGTTTCCCAATTCAGACTACATTATATACTTCCTCTGCTATGAGGAGCCTATGACTACTGACTATTTGCATCAAATATTCCCCACTTTTCCTTCTCAATGGTTGTAAACTGCACTCTCAATGGCTACCTTCCCTTCAATTTAGAGCACTTTCAATGGCCTCCTCACGAGGCAAAATTGAGGAGAGAGAAGGATAGTGAGGGCGGAAAGCAATTCCAATGGTTGCCTCAAAGGTCATGCCTCATGAGGAGGCTCCCCTGCGTGAGGAGGCTCCTTAGCCTCCACCTGTTTTTTTTTTTAATGTATTTAATTAATTTTTTTTAATTTTAAAAATAAAATTGTGTGTTGTAAAGTAGATCTATAACTATTGTTTTATTTAATGAGGTAAAGTCATGAGTTTTTTTATAGACTGAAAATTATAAGAAAAAAAATTAAAAACGAAGATTAATATGACAATAGTAGACCGCATACTAAATCCCTTATGAGTTTTGTCTGTTTAAAACAAATGATGTGAGAGACTGACAGCAGATGCCCACAAAGCCGGCTTTTTTCTGTCCAATCGATCTTTCCGTTTGATTTTGCCATTGACTTTATTGCTTTTGATTGGAGATTTCTTAATATTCGTATTACACCAATCATTTTAGGAATAAAATACATTTAATTTTAGCTGCCGTGAGGATATAGCGCAAGATAGAAGTCTTTGGAGAATAAGATTAAAGATTATAGATAGCATGCTTCTAGCCCTTCCTTTAGCTTGTGTTTACGCAATGTTTGTTGTTTTATTGTACTGACTATTATTCCTTTTTGGATATAATACCTTCATGTAGGTTTGTAAATTGAACTTAGCAAAAGTATTATTAATGTACATCCGATTGCCTGAGTCATACTCTCTTCACAACTGTGGTGCTCATTGTTATCAACTAGATTAGTTGATGGTATGGTTTGGTGCTCAAGGTAGACAAAACTCTTACTCCACAGTTGTCGTTCATATTAATATATTTTTTTTTCTTTTTTAGTAATTAGGCTCTATGTGGCTAAATGAGTTGTATCCAATATTTTTTTCAATTTCTAAAGCTCCTATCTAAAATCTTTTTATGCGACTCTATTGAAAACAGTCTCTCTATAAGTAGTAATATCCGTAAGGATAAAGTTGCCTACATCTAGATCCACACTGAGAATTGTTGTTATTGTTGTTGTATTTTAGCAACCGTAAGATTGACAACTCATTTTTGAGTTCAAGAACTTCCCACTAATGTGTGAAAATGTTATCATCTATGTTTAATCATGATTCATGACTCAAATAAAATATTATATTTTGTTTTCTCAGATGAATATTTTTTTTCCCCCTGCAAACAATTATGTTGGCTCTCATATAGTGTCTAGGCGTGTAACATGACAAGCCTCCTCCTCCTCCCCCTTCTATTAATTCAATTAAAGAATATGTAAATTAACTAATATCCTAGCTGGCAGCAAGTTGTAGGTTGTTACAAGTTGGTTACTGCATCAAGATCATCAAGATCCCGTGACTAACAAGTTGCCATGTATATACATGTATATATATATATATATCATTCCTCTTGTACAATAATAATAATATACAGAATTGCATTCTTCCTACTTTCTTGATTTTTCTTCATTCTGTCTCATGGTATCAGAGCTGAGGCTCGTTTAATTCTCTTCTTCAATGGCTGCTACTTCAGAAAACACAGATGCAAACAATACTTCAGAAACAATGTCTGAAGCCACTTCGAATCCCTCACACATTCTTTTCTTACACCCTTCTGACAATCCCAACAGCATTCTTGTTAATGAGTTGTTGAATGGCAAAAATTACGAAACCTGGAAGAAATCTATGGAGATTGCATTAATAGCCAAGAACAAACTGGGGTTTGTCCTTGGAACATGCAGTCAACCAGTTCTGACTTCACCATTATTCCCACAATGGGATAGGTGCGACAAGATGGTAATCTCTTCGCTTCTTCATGCTGTGGAAAAGAGCATTTCAGATAGCATATTGTTCTATAACTCGTCAAGGCAGATTTGGACTGATCTTGAACAAAGATTTGGTCAATCGGATGGCACAAAATTCTTCCAAATAAAAAGAGACTTGTATTCAATCGCTCAAGGTAATCGTGACATTGCTTCCTATTTTACTGAGATAAAAAAGCTGTGGGATGAGCACGAGTCAATGTTATCTACCCCTACATGTTCTTGTGGGACAACTTGTGCAACTTATATTGATGTTCATAAAATGAGGGAAAGGGAGAAGTTAATTCAGCTTCTTATAGGATTGAATGATGTTTATAAAACTGTTAGAGGAAATATACTAATGTCCAAACCTTTACCCACGGTCAGTGAAGCATATTATATGCTTCTTCAAGAAGAGCATCAAAGAGAAATGTCCTCTGGTGCTCATATAATTCCACAGTCTGCTGCCTTACATGCCAACACTTTCAATGTGTTTGGCCAAGACCCTTCTGCCATGATGGGAAATCAAAATGGCTATGGAAATAGAAATACTACTTATGGTCCAGGAAATGGAAATAGAAATTCTGGAAACAATCTTGGTTATGGAGTCAATAACAACAATAATACTCTTAGAAATAATGGATACAACAGCAGAAATTCTGAGTCTAGAAAGCCTCTGTTCTATGATCATTGCAAAATGTCAGGACACACAATACAAAAGTGCTATAAGATTCATGGGTACCCCCCAGGCCACAAGCTGTATAGAGGAAATAGAGTTGCAGCATCTGCAACTTAAGACCAAGAAAGTGGTTCTTGGATAGAAGATGTTCATACAACAACCTCATCTGAAACTCAGCATACCTTGTCTTTGCCAACACTTAATGCAAAACAGTATCAACAACTTCTTCAGGTTTTAAGTAAGCAGTCCTTGGACAATGCTCATCCATCTTCCTCTGTTGGCACAGGTTTTATGGCAGGTAAAAATAGTCTTTGTTTTGCTGCAACCTTTGATAGTGGCAGTTGAATTATAGACAGTGGAGCTAGTGACCACATTACTCCTCATCTACATCTCTTTTCTACCTTACAGCCCATTAAAATTCCTGGATTTATTACAATGCCAAATGGAAAACAATCCAAAATAGCTCACATTGGTTTAGTCCAGTTAACTCCTCATCTAACATTACCAAATGTTTTACATGTTCCTGAGTTTCAGTTTAACCTTTTGTCAGTCCATAAGTTGTGTGAGCAAATAGCTGGTAAAGTCATTTTTTCAACTACTAACTGTGTTCTCCATGGCCTCACATCACAGGCAGTGGTCCTTGGTAAAGCAAAAGAAAGCGTCTACCACGTGCAGACCCATAACAAAGAGGCAGCAAGTGATCATTCTCTGGCACTACAGTTCACTAGGCAAACTGACCATCACAGTTCTAGTTCTACTCAGCCCATCTTCCATCAGAACCATCACTTACCATTGTTGATGATTACTCTAGAGCAACATGGATACATTTAATGTCTACTAAAAGCAATGCTTTTCCTTTACTACAAAGCTTCATTACCTATATTGAAAACCAGTTTGGCCTTTCAGTCAAAACCATCAGGACTGATAATGGCTTAGAGTTTAAGGATGGCACAGCTATCCAATTTTACAGTCAAAAAGGCATATTACACCAAACATCTTCTGTAGATACACCCCAGTAAAATGGGATTGTTGAAAGAAAACATAAACACCTATTAGAGGTAGCTTGAGCCCTTATGATTCAGTCCAATTTACCTCAAAAATTTTGGGGGGAAAGCATCCTTACTGCAGTCTACTTGATAAACAGGTTTCCTACACCAATTTTGGACAACAAAACCCCCTTTGAAGTCTTATACGAAGAAAAGCCCTCTTACACTCATTTAAGAGTATTTGGGTGTCTATGTTATGCCTCTACACTCAAAAGAAATAGAAGTAAATTTGATCAAAGAGCTACAGCTTGCATTTTCCTGGGCTTTCCTTATGGCCAAAAGGCCTACAAGGTTTATGACTTAGAAACAAAGAAAGTATTCACAACAAGAGATGTTGTTTTTCATGAGTCATATTTCCCTTACTCAGGTGTACATCACACATCAGATCTACCATTACCTTTCCCAATCCTTGAAGAAAATAACACAGACTTACCACATACTATGAACAATCAAATACAAACAGAACCACTATCCAGCACCATTTCTCCTAACTTGAATCAAGAACCAAGCCATCAGCTCAGAAATCAAACTGCAACACAAATTACACAGCCAAGAAGGTCCACTAGAAATCATAAACCTCCTCCTCGTCTCCAGGATTACATTTGCCCAAACATCCAAAAGAGTTGGTGCAATCTAGTTATTGTACCTTCCAACACTATGGCATGTTTATCTACCATAGACAAATACCCAGAACCAAGCACTTATGAGCAAGCTGCTGCACAACCAGGATGGGTAGAGGCAATGCAAAAGGAAGTTGATGCACTGCAAAAGAACAATACTTGGGATGTTGTAACACTCCCTAAGGGGAAGAAAGCAATTAGTTGTAAATGGGTTTTTAAAACAAAACTCAAGTCTGATGGTTCTCTTGAAAGGCTAAAAGCAAGGTTAGTGATAAGAGGCTTCACTCAGCAATATGGTATTGACTATCAAGAAGTTTTTTCCCCAGTGGTAAAAATGACCACAATCAGGACACTCATGGCAATCTCAGCAGCAAAGGATTGGACAATGTACCAGTTGGATGTCAATAATGCCTTTTTACATGGGGAATTGGATGAGGAAGTGTATATGCAAATGCCAAAGGGCATACCAAATCCACATAATAAAGTCTGCAGGCTAAGGAAATCTCTATATGGTCTTAAGCAGGCCGGTAGACAATGGTTCAGCAAACTGAAAGACACACTCATCTCTCTTGGCTATTCCTAATCTAAGAATGACTATTCTTTTTTTCTAAATAAGTCCTCTGATCACCTCACTGCCATAGCAGTATATATGGATGATATCTTGATCACTGGTTCAAATTTTACAGAAATTCAGCATGTTAAACAATGCCTCAATGATAGATTTGGAATCAAGGATCTTGGACAACTGCATTACTTTCTGGGCCTGGAAGTACACCAAATTCAGCAAGGTGTCATTATCTCTCAACAAATGTTTACTAGAGAACTATTAAGAGACTGTGGACTTGCATTAAAAAAGAGTATTGCCACTCGACTTCCACTCAACTATAAACTACTCCCTGATGAAGGAGACCTACTACCTGATCCAACAGTTTACAGGGCCTTAGTTAGGAAACTAAATTTCCTAACAAACACCAGGCCAAATTTGAGTTTTTCTGTACAATATCTCAGTCAGTTCCTACAAAACCCCAGGACAAGTCATCTTCAAGCTCTAACACATACATTAAGCTACATTCAAGGCACAACAGTACAGGGAATTCTCCTCAAAGGTTCAGCTCAACTAAGTCTACAAGCCTTCTCTGATTCAGACTGGGCAGCTTGCCCCATATCAAGAAGATCAGTAATAGGATATTTAATTCTTTTAAGATCTTCTCCCAGAAGTTGGAAATCAAAAAAGCAAGGCACTGTTTCAAGAAGTTCCTCTGAAGCTGAGTACATAGCAATGGCACAAGCAGCCTTAAGAGTCACATGGATAGTCAGACTACTTCAGGAACTTGGCATCAGCAATCTTACTCCTGTCACCCTCAACTGTGATAACCAATCAGCTCTGCACATAGCTCACAACCCAATATTCCATGAAAGAACAAAACACATAGAAATCGACTGCCACTTCACAAGAGAAAAGGTACTTGAAGGTCTCCTACAACTCAGCTATTTACCCACCACATCTCAACTAGCAGATATTCTCACAAAGGTACTTCCCAGCCATCAGTTTCAAGAACTAATGTCCAAACTTGGCAGGGTCAACTGTTCAGACCATTCTAGCTTGAGGGGGGTGACAAGCCTCCTCCTCCTCGCCCTTCTATTAATTCAGTTAAAGAATATGTAAATTAACTAATATCCTAGCTGGCAGCAAGTTGCAGGTTGTTACAAGTTGGTTACTGCATCAAGATCATCAAGATCTTGTAACTAACAAGTTGCCATGTATATACATGTATATATATATCATTCCTCTTGTACAATAATAATAATATACAGAATTGCATTCTTCCTACTTTCTTGATTTTTCTTCATTCCGTCTCATAACACAAGGAGCACAAGGATTGAAATCCTACTCATATTTTGTCTTCAGTATATGAATTTCAAGAGTTTGCTCATTCACATTAATATTGTAGAGTAATGAGTACGTGTTAATATTATTTCACTTCATAATAACCTTAAATCCTTCTTGATGTAGAACTAGCTATCTCCAATCCCCCCTTTATGCCTTTTCTGTCCTTCAAGAAACCATATTCTTCCTCCCAATTCTTCTCTAAATCGTTCTTGTTGTTCTTTGTATGATGAAATTCTACTTTTTGAAGATCGGGATGGTCGGAGTTTTGACTATCCTAGCCATTTTTTATTTGTCTCTCCAATTGTGAGAACAACATTCTTATTAGTTTGTGCGTGTGTTGCTGGTGTATTTAATTTTCAAGGGATGAATTAGTTCTCAATTGCAAGACGGCATTTTCATGACGGTCGACATTTCAAATGCAGTCTTCTATATTGAAAAAGACATCCCACCCAAAGAAAACAACATAATTAGATCAACAGACCTTTCACTAAGAAGTAAAGTTTCTTTAAATATGCAGATATCCTCTCTAAGGTGTGTAGTCAGATAGCGACATAGATGGAGAGTCAAGGAATCAATGGCTAAAAAGTTGATTTTTTTAGGATGGAGATTGTATCTTCATTATAAAATTTGTGTTAATTTGAGTATAATCTATGCTACAAGCACCGTTTAACAAATTGCTCATTATTAAATCCCTTAATTCCAATTTGCTAAGAAAAATATTAATTAATTCATTATTCCTCACCAAACCCCCCCCCAACGCCAAAAAAAGGCGACGCGAAACAAGCACTTTGTACCTTTCAGTAGCCAGGCGTCCCATGTCAAGAAGGCTCTCAAAATTTTGATGATTGATGACTAGAGTTGGAAAAAGCTGACCCGACATGATTACCAATCTGAATCCGATAAGAAGTTAAGTGTGTTTGGGTATAAATTTTCGATCCGTTTAATTAAATGGGTTGACACGTTCAACCCGTTTAATTAAATAGGTTAGGTTCAGGTCGAGATTCTCGACATGAAAAAGTATCTATTTAATCCGTTTAATTAAATGAGTTAAATAAGTCAACTCATTTTTTTATTTTTTATTTATCCATTTACTTTTTATTAGATAATTAAGAATATAAAATTTTTTAGAAATTATGAATTATGATGAATCTGGGGAATTTCAAAGAGTAATTATTTAATGTGATACGTAAACCTAATTTTTAACACTGTAATTATGTATTAGTTGAAAATATTAAATACGTAAATAGTCAATTAAACAACTGAACTTGACATGTTTATCTTAAACGAGTTAAGTGGGTCAACCCGTTTAAAAATTAAATGGGTACAAGTCAAGATTTTTCAACCCGTTTAATAAATGAGTTAGGTTCAGGTTGAGAAATTCTCAACCCGTTTAAGTTCGACACAAACACAAATCCGATTCGATACGGCCTATTACCCAGCTCTATTGATGACTGCATGCAAATATGTAGTGCGTTCTACCCGTTTTTTTAAAAGCGGCCGACCCTCTTGAAAATCACGTGCATCACGCAAACGGCGCCGTGTCGACTATGGATGCAATGTGGACATGGGGTAGGGTCACAGTTACTAGCTAGGTCCCGGTTACTAGCTATTCAGTATATGTGTACCATCTTCAAAGGAGGTGGATTCAAATTTTACCAACACTTGTATAATTATATACCATAAACTCAAGTTTATAGATCTGTTAAATTAGCACAATTTAAATTACAGGAATCTTATCTTTTGAAAAGAGAGATCGTTGAAAATTGAGGATAAGTTTTAAAACCTAAAAAATATTTATCATCTTAATAACATGCCCGAGTGTATGGTAAAATTTACAAAATAATGTCTTAGTATCATATTTATGACATTAGTACTTAATATTTTCTGTCATATTAACTTGTTTTAATTATACATAGCAATCGCTATATTTATTTATACAACTGTACAATAAAATTCACAAAATTTTCCAAACACAGTTCTGAATAGGGGCGGAGTCAAGATTCAAAGCAAGGGGGGCGAGATTAATAATACACATAACATAAATTTTAATAGTTTTAAAAATGAAGTGCATAGCTGATACATTTAAGAAAGTTGTCATCAATGAGATCTCATATTTTGAAAGTAAAGCATGATATCGTCGTTCGATATACTTTTAAAAAGATTTAAGAACTAATTAATATACACAAGGAGTAGAGCCTATAACCTCTCACATGGAGCAACAAGTGGCAAACCAATTTACTATGCACTCCTTTGTGAAGTATTTAAGAATTAATTAATATATATCTATTTTTTGTATGCACTAGAATATCCCACATTTAATTTTTTTCTCCAAAAAGCTGGGGGGTCAATTGATCCCTTTGCCCCTTAATAACTCCGCAATTGGTTATAAAGTATGTATTCAAACAGATATAATTTTTGATTTTCATTATAATTCTAAAATTTTTCATATAGAGTTCTCAACTTCGATTAAAATCTTAAATTTTTAAATAAATATTAAAACCAAGCTTTTTCATAGTTTGATGAACCTCATTGAAGATGAATATTCCTATGTAGTTGTCGTCTACCACTGGGCCTCATTGAAGACGAATATTCCTATGTAGTTGACGTCTACCTATGGACCAAGTCAAATAAAAGATTTCTACATTGGCTGTTGCAATTTTATTTTATTTTTTTTATATTGGGGAAGGTTCTCAACCTATCAAGAAGAAAGAAGCAGTCAATGCATAACAACACTCTGTGGGGTTTCACTTTGTGAGCTCATGACAGGATGAAACCCAACAAACCATTGACAGAAACATTTCCCTTTTTCCCCCCCTTCAATGCATGTATATCCGTCCAGCCAATCAAACTAATGAAACCCTTCAAGTTAAATCATAGGAGGACATTGAATTTGTATTTTTTTTCTTTGGTTAGGTGGTTAAGTTCAAAGAAGCAGCCCCAGCTAATCGCTCTCTCCCTAGCTCT
The DNA here is from genome assembly GCA_017589665.1 of Selenicereus undatus. Lineage (NCBI taxonomy): Eukaryota > Viridiplantae > Streptophyta > Magnoliopsida > Caryophyllales > Cactaceae > Selenicereus > Selenicereus undatus. The sequence continues at coordinate 122,160,271 of JACYFF010019584.1, read as the reverse complement.
TATATATACATGATGTGATTGTCATTTTCATTGATAGAGGAAGACATCTAATCCAACTCTATTAAGTCACCTTTGTGCACGTCTTCAATGTGCATTTATTTTGTTTTGTTCTGCAATACATGCAAAAGAAGGAATACGTACATATTTTGAACATATCACATATACATGTACTCTATTATTGTGATGTTCTATAATATGATCAACGACAATGACACTGATATTATGATGGAAAGAATAATTATACTAAACAAAGCTTGTCGTAACAAGTAGCAAGAATGTCAAAGGTTCCTCTCTGTACGTTTGTTTAAAGCTGATCATAGTTATACGAGGAGGCTCAAAATTAAAAAAGTGCCAAAAAAAAAATCAAAAAAAAAATCAATAATGCACAATTAGCATTCTTCTAAATTTATGGAGCATAGATAACATTTCAAGATTAAGTAAGATTGAGCAGATTATTATTTTTTTAAAAAGCACAACTATTACCCTAAGATATAATGTCGAATCAGTCTTAAACGATAATCAATTTTTAATTTCAACTATGCTTTTGAAACTAAATTAAAATTATTGTACTCTGATTCCAAGTATCAAAATCATCAAAAGATGAGAAAATCAACGCTTTATTAAAACTAAGTAAAGCATCAAAAGATGAGAAAATCAAAACTTATTATTAATAATTATAATTGATAACAACTTTTTATTAAATTTGACAAATAACTTTTTTTCTTCGTGAAAGAAACAGGAAGATCAAACTTTTACGTGCAGATGCGAAAACGAAAATCAAATAATTTTATCAACTGTCAAGTAGTGAAAATAATAGTGCTACCTACCTTGACGATATTTCATGGTGGTGAGGAAAAAAAAAATTAAAAATTACGTAAAGGACAGATTTGATTGCTCCACGTACACCGGGTAGAAACCGCCCCATGTTGCCATGCCCATCCGTCCGCTTCATGGACTCGGAAATTCCTTCCTTTTTTGAGTGTCAATTTTCGTTCTCCAGGGCTCAAGGCATTATTATAACGGAACATACAACCCAAACAAAAAAAAGGGAAAAAGGTTTGTTAAATTTAATTTAATAAATAAAAGCAAAAACCCAGTTGGATTCAGCAATTAGCACCGCTTTAAAAGCTTTCTCCCATTCTCTCGCCTCCCCGGCTCTGAGCCCGATTTCCCTCCTTCCATAATACCAAATTCTCTCTGCGGAAAATCTGGGAAATCACATTGTTTTTTGAAAGAGAGAAAAGAAAAAATCCTCTGAATCCCGAGGAATATTAAAATCAGCGGAGACTACAGCTCTGATGCCCATCCCTTCTTTGGGGCCTTGCTGCTGATTACTTACTGCAACTTGGGTTAGTGGTTTTCGTTTATTTTCATGGTTAAATTTGGGACCTTTTGATTCTTGGTCATCTGGGTTTTGTTCTCTACACCATTTTTCCCCCCCCCTCTTTGAATCATTTCACAATCTGGGTGTGCGTTATTTTTGGGTTTTATCCATGGATGATTTAGGCAGTTTAGATCCACACATCATCTTGAAGCTTGTTTGTCTTCCGGTTCTTGCAGCATTTGTTTTCATATTTTGAACATTCTCATATGGTTTTGGTTGTTTTGTGTGTTAATTTCATTGGGGGTGATCATTGGCTTCTATTGGAATTCCAAGATTATTACCATTTTGGTGGTATTTCTCACTTTGAGGGTATGAATGTGGTTGTCAAAGTAGGCTGTAACTTGAGCCGTGCAATCCGGAAATTGTAGTACTGAAGTGCTACTTTTCTGTTAGGTTGTTGCAAGTTGGTGTCTTTAGACTTTGCTTCTGTCATTTCAACCAATGACTATGCAGTTGTGGCAGTGCCTCAAGTTGCAGATCGTACCATGTGTTTTGAGACCATTCTTGGGCTTTCGCATTTATGCTTTCATATTCTTCTGTTTATGTCCAAGCGTTCTTGTGGTGGATAAGTAGGTGATGACGGTGGGCACATACAGAAACCATCATGTATGTATGCTCTGTTGGTCCCAAATTGGGATGTACACTCAAATCGGCTATAACAAAATTTTTTGCTATGCCAAACAAAATACTTAATTGAGGCATAGTAAAAAAAAATATATCAATGTGACAAGACCAGTAATTTAGAGGTTTGGCTATGCCAATCTGTATCCAGTGGACCCTCTATCAACGAATTCGAACCCTAATTTGGGCAATGTGTTGGTCCTTCACAATGGTTTGCTAATTGTCTCACCTTTGATGAGACTTGAATGGCCCACAACTTTCCCTAGGGGAGTTGGTCCTTCCAACTTTGTTAACGAACATAACAACAATAAAATCAATAATGATAATGGTGACAATCAGAACAATTAATTGCAACTCTCTTTGTTGGTGCTAGTTGACTCAACTCTAGAGTTATTACTAGAGACTTAGGTTCAAAACATAGCTATTCTAGCCTTTGCGATTCCTTTTGCACCAAAGGAAGAGAAAAAGTCCATAGAAAAATGGTGATGGTGACAAGCAAGGGAAAGGAATGAGTGATGGCGTGCATCAATCTCCCTTGCTTGTGAAGTACTTAAGAGATTGGAGGTGTTTTATTGGTAACCACGTCGGATGCTTTTCTAGACTTGAGTTATCTTTATTCTTTATTTTCTATGTAACAACTTGTGATCAAGAGAACCTAAGAGATTGAAGTTGTTGTTATGCTTTTGGAGACTTGATAAGGAGAAAACTCACCCAGAGATATTGAGTAAAATACACGCCAATCAGCCAATGTCAAAGTTTCTGCTGCAAATGAACACAAGAACCTAAGAGGTCGCAGGTTTTGTTGCACTGTTGGAGAATTTTAAATTAATGAGGAGAAAACTCGATAGCAGATGTTAATAAGTAAATTTAGGCCAATGGTAAAAGTTTCTGCAGCAAATGAACAAAATAAGGATAACTAAGTTTTTACTAATCTATGCATTTAACTATTTCAGGGTTTTTGACTTTTGCCAGGGGCTTAACATTGAGCAGAAAAGTTTACACTGAAAACTGAAACTGTGGTTTTGTACAAATGCATCTGCTTCAAACAATCAACAGGAAGACTTTGTAAAGACTTGTTTCAAGTATTAAATTTTTTTGAAACTGCATCTCCTGCTTCTCTTGAATCAAGAATTATCTCTGCTAAGAAGGATGATCTAGGCTATCTGCTAGCCTTCTTTTGATGATAAGCGTTCAGCAAATGTGTCCTATATTTGATTCTACATAATACATATTTCGCCGAGCAAGATATATTAATGGAAGGGGAGGAAAAAAAAATCAATTCAGGTGAGCCAATAATGGAAGTACTTAATAGAAGAACCTAATAAAATGTTTATAGCACAGTTGTTTGTCTTTTTTCTTAACAAAGAGGTTACAGCTACCATACTATGCTTGGCTCCTTTCAGAGGAAATCTAGCGGTATGATGTTATTAGTTGTGCATTGCTTCAAGTATGTTGATTTAGGTGATGACTGATGATGAGATTGATGCTTAGCCCTTTAACTTTTCAACTGTATCCCAGGCATTTGGGGCGGGGGGTGGGGAGCGGTAGGGGAGCTGGATGAAGTGTGTAACAGTATTGGATATGGCTGTCAATTAGTCCGTTTTGGATTGGGATGGCTTATCTGTCTTAACTTGTTATTAATGTCTCAGATTTTTGAAAAGTTTGTACCTAGAATTCATTCCTTTCTTTTTGACTGCACAGCTGGAAAAGCTTTCCTACATCAATGGCTCAGGATGGTCCTGATTCTGGGTCACCTCGTCGGAAGCAAGGCTTATTGAAGGATCAAGTTCGATTGGTCAAGCGAAAAGATTCGGGCCGTCATGAGATTGTCCCATTTCAGGAGCCCCTGTCCTTTGAGAAGGGTTTCTTTATAGTTATTCGAGCATGCCAATTGCTGGCTCAGAATAATGATGGGATAATCTTGGTAGGGCTAGCTGGTCCGTCAGGAGCAGGGAAAACATGTTTTACTGAGAAGATTATGAACTTCATGCCCAGCATAGCTGTCATATCAATGGACAACTACAATGATGCTAGCCGAATTGTCGATGGAAACTTTGATGGTAAGCTTCTTTTTACCTCCCTTTAAATGAACTATCTACTTTAACTTATGGAGATGAAATGTCATATTACAGCTTTTGTTAACTTTCTCGTGGACATAAATATCTGATGTCATTGTTGATTTAGTCATTGCTGTATGCGCTAGCATGTCAGGGGTTTGGCATTATCTTTTTGTGTGTGTGTGTGTGTGTGTGTGTGTGACTTTTGTGTCTCCAGCTATGAAATACGTAAGGATGCTGGTGACCTACATTGTACATGTCAAATTGTGTACAAGATGATCTTTTGGTTGAAACTGTTTGTTTCTGATTGTGAAATGTGTTAGATCCTTTGAGGAATTTAGGCAATCCGCTGGTATTGGCCTTACCCTTTCTGTAGAAAGATGTCTCTTTTTCCAGATTTGAATGTTTATCTGTTCCCATGTGCTGGCTTAAGTAGCTTACGAATTATGAGAGTTAAGGGCTTATGTGGTTTGCCCTATTGTCAAACCATGTTTTCGTTACAGGGTGCTAAGCAGAAGCTGCAGTGAAGGTTGGTCAAATTTCCTTTACGCGTTGAAAAGGGACATCGATTTCAATTAATGTTTAGGTGTAAACTGCTGCAGGCAGGACCAGCGATCTTCCTTGTCTGAGTCAAAACTAGTCCATGATAAAAGAGTGCTTGCTATGCTTGGCAGGGATTGGAAATGCAATTAGCTACTTATTCATATGGTATATTCACTAGGCATGGATTGGAAATGTGAGAAACACAAGCCCCTTAATTCAGATTTCATAGAATACAACAGTCAGACATATTGCAGTTTTTCTTGTTTAATAGTTGTTGGAGTGAAGTCTTAGAGCGAGTTGGGTGACTTTTTTTTTTTTTTTAATTACATAGGATCCCGAAGTTGCTATATATTCTCTGTACTAGGATGTGAAAGATGAGTTGTTATGCAGTTTCTCTTTTGTTTTGTTATTGGCGTGGGAGCAACATATTGCTTGATGATGCTTCAGCAAGCCCTTTTTGTCCTTTTTTTTAATGGATTTCCTTGTTTTGAGGCCTATGATTATGGTTTACACAATTTGATTCCTTTAACTTACTAAGAGAAAGGACTGCAATTTGCATTTGGCGATAACAGCTGCTGGCTGGTACAAAACATTGTCCTCAGTTTCTTACGTGTGTCTAATTGCATTTTCCAGAAGTATCTAGCCATCTAGGTAACAGACATAGGTTAGAGGG
>JACYFF010019584.1:122147493-122149993 GCA_017589665.1 Selenicereus undatus | reverse complement strand
AAAGGTAATTACTTAACTATTATTGCTATAAGTTATAGAGTGAATCAATCAAGCAGTGTTTGAAAGTACATATCAGGGAATTTGTGTCTATCGTTAAGCATCCCTCTCTTTCCAGTCATCAAAGCCAGTCACAGTGGATCAAATCAAAGCTGTTTTCTCTGAAGATCTTAAGGAAGACACTGAGCAGACATATGACATATATCTTCTTCCACCTGGTGAAGATCCAGAATCATGTCAATCATATCTGAGGATGCGAAATAGAGAAGGAAAATACAATCTTATGTTTGAGGTTCGTCCTACAAATTTATCTTCTTACAATATCTGTTTCAAAATTTTTAATTAATATGTGGGAAAAGTTGTGTGGATATTGTCGATATCAAACCAAAGGCAGATCAACAGTAGCTCTTACTCTTGTTGTAAGACAGGAAGCTGGTGCTGATAGTTTGTCTTAATTAAAATTCATTCATCTGTTTAACTGAAAAAAGAGTACGTGGATTGGTGGTTTAAAGCTAGTGTTTCAAATGTGACTCTAAATTGTTCTTATTTTGTCGTAGATTAGTAGAAGTGGGGCTATGGTGTGAGGGATGGCTACTTTGTGGTGGTTTGAGGTTTAAATAAATATTTGTTTTAAAATAAAGCTTCCATATTATGGGCATTGCAGATTCTTATTTACCCATGTGATTTTTGAGTTTGTAATTGAAGCTTTCACATAATTGTATCTCCCATAGAATGACTTCATAAACTCATATTTTCAGCTTTAAGGAATGTTTAGGACCTCCCATTGAGACTTCTGAAAATGTTTGTTTTCGTGTATTATTTGGAAGCATGGTTGGAACCTCACAAATTCTAATTTAAAGTTGAATTTGAAAATCAATGGCTTCACGCCTGTGACAGGCAACAGTTGTGATTAGCACAGTAATGTCTGCAATAGACATTTTGTGAGTCCGCATTTGTTAGTGCAATTGTGACCATGTCTTCAATTTCATTGCTTAGTCAATGACTTTCAAATCCTTGGTCCAACGAAAGTAGCTTCTCTGCAATAAGTTGTGCATATGGTAGCCTCCAACATAGGTGGAACTTTGGCTATAGGTTTGATTTGGAAAGAACTACATATTATTTGAATTACCTGATATTAAGATACCGTAAAGACTAACAAAGCATGCTAAATGGAAATGTTACATGTACTTGGCGGCTGGAACTAATGTTCTTGTTTGTAATGGTAGAAAACTGAGAACTTGAGTAGTAATCGTGTTTAAATTATGACCCATACCCCAGGAGCTGCCTAGGTGTGACTGTGAGGTAGGGTAGGGGGCAGGTGTTTAAATTTAAATGTTTTCCCCCTCACCACTGAACTGTGGAGGTGGATCCCAGATTAAAACCATTAACTGGCTACTACCCAATAAAAAACTGCACGGAACAGTTCAGGCATTTTGCTTTAGTCCGCTAGGATCCAAATTTGCCAGTCTTCTTCTGTCCAGAAGGTGGATATCTTGAGAAGGCAGTCATGTAAGAACTGAAAATAGTGTAAAAGACATTGTCATACCATTTGTACTTGGGACAAGGGAGTGGAAGTGGCAGCTTCCTGCCTAATCTGTGAATATCAAGAAGTTGAAGGCACAAACTTTTCTATTGGTGTAACTTGAGGCAAACTGATGATACTGTGCTGCAGCTCAAGACCTTTTGCATACGTGTCTATTCTTACTTAATCCAAGAGAAAAGTGTCTAGAACTGCTTTTAGCTGATAAATTACTTCCCGGTGAAATAATTGGTAGAGTTGACTACTGTAAATCCCTTTTTTAAAACTCATGTGCACCCCTCTCTGAGTTTTGCGTTGATCCCTTTCTCCCATTCTCCTTTGACTCATCTCCCCATATCCAGCATGCATTATTTTTTCCTCCCATTCAGTGTCTGCCACTTTCATATGATTCGTCTCTTCATATGTAGAACGCATTTCTTCTGCCTCATTCAGTGGGGCTTGGGTTTTATGCTACACGTGAGACAGTACACAAAAATGCAAAGATGCGTTTTTAGGGTGGGAACTAAGAATGTACCTTTTTAGTATTTTGATCTAACACCTTGGAAAGATGGTGAGAACAAGCAGCATGTTATTGGAGGCCGCCTACCCCCCCGGGGCCGGGGGGTGGGGGGTGGGGGAAGGGGTTGGATTAGGGAAGTGGTGGGGACAAACATAAGCGCATTCAGAATCAGTTGTTATGAATCTGCATCTGAAGAATGAATTTTGCTATCATTACTAAAGAACTTATTATGTTGGTGTGGTAATATCATTAGTATAAGTATGTATGTAGTTAATGCCTCTATCTATCGATCCATCTATATGTGTGTGTGTGTGTACAGATACATACATACACACACGCGCGCGCACACACACATCTACATATACACACGCCCACACACACGTGTACATAAGAGTATATGTGTGTGGGGGGTTGCGTGTATATATGAGTATGTGTGTGTGCGTCTATACACACACACACACACA
>JACYFF010019584.1:122120634-122133513 GCA_017589665.1 Selenicereus undatus | reverse complement strand
TAATAATAATAATAATAATAATAATAATAATAATAATAATAATAATAATAATAATAATAATAATAATAATAATAATAAGGTGAATTATTTATGTAAAAAGAGTTAGGTAATAATCAAAAATAAAAATGTTTCACCCACATTTTACCACCCAACAAATGTACAATTTTATTTATTAATTTTACCAAACCCTTTACTTTAATTATCTATATATATATATACACACACACATAATGAAAAAATAAAAAGGAAGTTGGATATATAAGAAAAATTTAGAAAATGGGTTATGTGTCCACAAATAAAAGGTAGAAAATGAAAAAATGGGGTTAATTAAAATTTATACTAAACTACCTAAACTAAATACCCAAAACAAAAAAACAAACAAATAAAGCCCAACCCCCCCCCCCCCCTTCAATTTCCCCTGCTGCCCTGTTTTGCCCCCACCCCTCTGCCCAGTTTCGCCGGCGACTGCCAGTCGTCCGACGCCCACACCGCCGCTGTCCCTTCTCCGGCCACCATCCATTCTAGTGTTGCCGATTCTCTCTCCTCTTGGTGTGTGTTTGAGTGGGTTGAACGGTGAAACCCTAACTCTTCTTAATTCAATTTTTGATGTTTTGTATCTAAATTTTTGTAATGAATGGTATAATTAGCTTTAGTATGTATGATTTTAACAATTTCTTGAATGAGTTTGCAGGTTTGGATTGAGTTGCTTGTTGGGAGGAATTAAGAGGAAGTGTGAGGAGTGTGAGGAGTGAGGGTTTGGATATTATGATTGAATTTTAGTTTGATTATGATGATTTGATGATATTTAGATTAGTTTCCTGAATAATTGAAGGAAATTTGTGGATTAAATATATGTGGGTTATGTGTATGATGTTTTAATCATGGGTTGGTGATGAGGGTTGTGATTAGGATTAGAAATTAATCTTGCTATTGTTGCTTTAATTGTGTTTAGATCAATTTTAACTCATATTTGAATGAAGTTAATGTGCTATACATGGGTTGGAGGCATATATTTTGCTATAAATATGGTGACCAGGGCTTGGAATGCTTGTGTAAAGATTTGGTTAATTATGTTGAAGGAGGAGTGTTTGGATGAACATGATATTAAGGGAGTGATGTTCGGTGTAAATATTGGGCTTAATTATATTATTTTGAGGATGTTGAGATGATTTTGGTGCATACTAGAATGAGGTCAAAGTGAAAACCATGATGGGTGGATGAAGTTTAAATTTTAATTGGGTTGCTTTAATAGTGTTTAAGCAAATCCTTGGTAACAATCAAATGAAAACAAAGAAATATAAGTACATGTCTATGTTATATATGACAAGGTTTAATTTTCAAGTGAGGATGGTGGAGAATGGAGGGAGATGTAGTGACTTGGAATATTTGAAAATCACGAATTCAATACGAAGTTAGTGAGATTCTAAGATTGGGTTATTAAAGAGGAGACGTTTAGCTAATACTTTGGGTGGTTTACAATTAAGAATGAGAGGGAAAGAATTTAGAGTAGACTTTTCTTAGTGACATCTTGATAATTATTTGGCCATTTAAATGAGCTGAATATTTTTGGGTTGATTGGTATAACTAGAACATTTGTAAAGCTGGAATTTTGGTACTTGGGTCAAAGGTTAATCTAGTTGTGCACGGGAGAACTAATGAATAATTGTATGATTGGGACTAGTAGGAGAACGAAGCGAGTACCTTTCGACTCGGGTCCGGAAGCAAGCGCCTAGCATCCCATCAAACCTTATCGAAACCAATTAATCTAGATAATAACGGCGATTACCAATGACGCAACTATTGGTGGGGGATAAGAAGACGACAACAATAATAATAATAATAATGATGTCAATAGCAACAACAATTACCCCATGACTCGTAATGCTACTAATAAGTATAGCAAAAAAATAATGATGTTGACAAGTTTTAATAAAGGTAAGGGTGGCCCATAACCATGATGTTGATGATGATTAAAATGAGACGAATTATAACATTATGCCATCGTAACCTAAGTAAAACGAATTTTATCAATTTAAGAGAAAATGACAGCAACAGGATGAGATGAAATCAAGTGAATAAGCAAGAATAAATATGCAAAGAGTTAAAAGGGGAGAGCTAAAGGACTTCAAATAATGTCTTAAATAAGAAAATTTAATAAAAATTTCCTAACTTACGCTAATCGTAAAATTTAATATTTGAAGCAGAAGCATGGTCACATCTGTCGCTTCAAGCTGCCAACAAATGATTTTCACTGAAACGGAGAGAGATTATCAAATGTCAGGTACGTACATTGTCTGTGCTTTTCGAAAAATCACATGTTTTTCAAACTATGCAAAATCAATATGATATTCATACAATGAATCATTTATGCAATGTTTTGTCACATAAGCAAGTGGCCCCATGAATTATCAATCATCAGGGCTTATGCCCTTCAATTTACCCGTGCGGCTGCAACTCAGGTTTTTCGATTTTCGATTTTCGATCGGCCTGGGAGGTGTACACCTATCTCAAGATCGCTGCAGACGTTAACAGGTGTCCACTTCCAGATAATAACCGACAAATTAATTTTACTCATACTCTCTCTCTTGTGTTTGCAAACAAAATGTTTTGAAATGCGGGCGCCCAACTATTAAACATCCAAGTCTATTTTACTGCATAGGGATGTACGTGCTAAGCTTCGGCTCATATTTCGAACGTCTTTGTATTTTTGGTTTAGGTAATGGATCAGTGAATAGTTTTCCTGGCAAGCCAGCAAGTAGCAAGAAATGAGTAAGAGTTGAATTCTTGCCAAACGTTAGTTAGCCAAGCATTCACAGGGTTACAGGTAATTTTAGGTAGCCTTATTCCATCATGGAACGACGACAATGCATCCAATAAAAAAACTTCCGCTGCAAATCATGAAACAAATAACTGATTAAATTATAATAATCAGGAATCAGGAATCAGGAATTGGGGGCGTTATATCTACAATGGTTGTCCATTTATTATTTTCATAATATATCTACGAAATGTCTATTTGAATATGATCCGTGCAAGGCACGAGCCAGACTAGTAAGAAAAAGTAAAGTAATCGATATTAAAACAATGTTATTTTAAAAAATGCCTTTATAAACTCATCCTTTCATCGAAGTAGAGGAGTAGCTATGGTGTTGGTTTCTATCTTTATTTACTTCATTGGACTCTCAAATGTGCTATGTCACATTCAATTTGCCATACTTTCATAGTTTCACCCCTTGTTATTCTTATTAACTATGACACTTCTATCTTACCCACTATTTGGATATAAGAGGGTGAGGGAAAAGAAGGTAACTTTACCTTGTTTGTATTTAAAGTGGACAAGAATAGGAGTTACTTAAAAATTATGATGTTTGGATTAAAAAGAATAGGGAACATGAGGAGAAGGGAAGAGTGTTTTGTTATTATGATTGTCTCTCCCCTTCCCCCTCCCCTTCGTTCCCCTCAATTTGGAGTGACATAAAATTGAGTTAATGGGATAAACGGTTCCCCCTTTCTTTCCTTTTCTTTTTTGCTCAAATAAGGAGAAGAGAAATTAATTAACTTCTTTTCCCTCTTTTTCTCCTACCTTTTCTTTCTGTAACCCTAATCCAATATATTGTTACTCTTTTCTAAATAAAACTAAATAGAATTGTGAGGTCCTGTTAATCCTATAAAATTTTGAAAAGTTAATTTGGTATGTTAAAAGATTATTTTAATGACATGTTGTATTTTAGTGAAACATTCCAAATGGTAATTTTTCGGTTCATTCAACAAACTTGCTGTCACCTTTTATTAGTACCAGAAGTCCCAAAGGTTGATGGGTTCACTTTGACATCCATAAGGAGGCTCAGAAGTTAGGACTTAGTAGAGCCCTGTATTGGTTAAGTAGGCATATAGTAGGGATGACAATGAAGCAGGTACGGGGCGGGTTGAATATTACCTTCACCCATACCCATTTTCGAAAATCGTATCCATACCCATACTCATATCTATCGGGTATTAAAAACTAAAACCCATACCGATGGGTTGTTGCGGATTTGCAGGTTTTATTCGGGTTCACATATAGAATAAAAATTAATACCCATATACAACCCATATCTAAGTACGATATATGTTTTTATCATTATAAGATTGTAAAGTTGTAATATTTTGGGAATATATTATTTAGAAATGTAAAATCAAGTACTTTATTGACTAATTTTTTGTTAGAATGTTTGAACTGAACTTAAATTGAAAAAATGTTAAACAAAAATAATTTTTTTTATCTCATTATAAAATCGGGTACGAGTATGGGGCGGGTGGGGGTTATATCTATACCTGTACTTATACTCATACCTATACCCGTTTTTCCATAATCGTCTCATACCCATTTAAAATTTATTTTTACCACTCATTTGGATTTTAAATAGGACATATTTTACAGATTTTAAATAAATATAAATTTTATTGTCATCTCTAGCATATAGCCACTGCCATCCGACCCTCATTTAGATTTCGCCACTCATTTAGATTTTTTTTTATAACCGGCCCATTGTTTACTGTTTATATTTTCAGATTTTTTTTTAGCCCTTTCCTTTTCTTTTTTCTTGGAACTGCCCTTTGAGCCTTTGATTTTAGCCAGAGAGGTGAGGTCAGACAAACACCAATTAGGGTTCCGATAGAACGGCGAGGTCCTCTCTCTCTCTCTGTCCGTCGCTTACACCGCCGTCATTGCCACCGCAATCGGCCACGACCATCTCTCTCTCTCTCTCTCTCTCTCTCTCTCTCTCTCCAGTCAAGTCTGATTGGAGGCACTTAATCCAAATTTCAACTTCGCATTCCAAATGTTGAGCGTACAAGAACTGCTAGAGATGGGATATGGGCAATGACAGAAGTCCATAACTTGGTAAGAAACGGAGGTTGGTGCCATCTTCTCTCTATAATCCATTTGATCGAAATTTGCATTTCTAATTTTTATCTGTTTAATTAATTTGTGTGTTGCTGGTGTTGGTTGCGTAGTCAGAGCAGGATTTTAATTTGATATTCAATTTGCCGATGTAAGATGGAATTGTTTTTCTTGCATTAATTTTAGGGTTTTCTGATGTGAAAAAGGATTTGATGCTTGGTTATGGGGTAGGAAATCGTTGGCCTCTTGATGTTGCGAATGTAATGCCTTGTTTGGATGGATGGAATCCGCTTGGCTTAGAAGAAAGTTGGTGATTTCTGCTATTTGGTTATGGGGTAGGAAAGGTTTTCTTATGAAAGTTCCGATTCATTTTACCTTCATGTTGGAGAGACGTGAACCTGAGAAAGATTTGTTTGGGCTGGAAAAAGATTGTTTCTTTCATTTCCTTTCTTATTAGCTAACCAAGCAAAGGGTAAGGGGTTGTTTCCTTCAATTTTGTGTAATCAAACAAAGCAGCGGAATTGCTTGCTCTGCGCCTCTGCTTTAATTTCTTTTTGCCCTGACTGTTCTCTTTGTTTGCATTCTTGCTATTTGTAGAAACCAAACAAGTTCTAACTGTCCTGTTCATTCTGCTTATGGTGGGTTGATCTAGTTCGTAAATCGTAAATGTCCGAGGTGCACACAGAATTGACATTCTGAAGGGAAGATAATGATTTTGCAAAAGCAGAATAAACATTATGATTTGGCATCAGTAGTGTGATTTGGAGGCCATGATCTGTGGTGTAAAGCAACATATGACTTGGAGGTCATAGTCTGTTGTGGATCCTTACTAGTGTTTCAACTTTTGGATTGTAACATAGAAGTATTACGTGGCTGTAACTCCTCAACCTTGTCTAAGAAAAACACCTGTCACTGAACTAGATTTCTCGATTGTTGGTAAAATGTGTTTAAATCCTTAACCCTTGTTTTTTCTTTCTACTAGAACCGATATTCTAACTCCTTACGAGCTACCAATTGACGATATTGCTGTAGAAATGGTGGAGCATCAGCAACCATCAACAAAGTCATGGTATCTGGACTTGGTGCCTCTATTAGTCGTCATTCTCATCGCCGCCCACGTTTTCGCTTTGGTCTACTGGATTTTCAGATTAGCTACTGAGAAGCAACAACAACAGCCCCTCCGGAGAAAAGAGCACTAGCACATTATTACCATAATACGCATTTTTGTAAGTACCGCCACAAACCCTAGTTTGATTTCCCAGTTTCCTTCATGTGTTCTGTTTCAATTTTAGGCAGCTTATTCAATTGGGAGGCTTGCGATTATGTAATTTTGACTTCTCTTACATGAGGTTCTGTTCATCGTTTGAGCTTCTGCAATCATTTGCTACACTGGAAAGATCTTAACTTGTGATTAATTAGAAGCGAGGGGGCAAAATGTTGGTCAATAGGCGTGTCATGTCTACAGGGGATTTGGAAACTACAGACAGTTTACTCCTCCATTGCCCCATTGCTAGAGATCTTTGAGAGTTAGCTTTGAGTTGTTTGGGCTAAAAACACACTACTTGCAGGATTTACCGAGTGGTAGTGCCCCTATAGTTGGTTTAGTCTCCGGCTTCCTGGGCCAATGGGCCGAGCTAGGGGGGTTTAAAAAGCTTTATTGTTTAGGCCGAAGTTTAACAGTTTGGTTTCAGTTTATGAGCATGTACAGTGGCCGCTCGGGAGACCCCGGCTTGCACCCCGAGCGGCTTGCTCCTCCTCCAGCAGTGGCATGATTGGCCCGAGCTTGCAAGCCAGCTCATCAATGGGAACTGCTCGCCCACTTGCTCGGTTGTCCTTTTCCTGTCTTTTACCCTTTTTTTGGCTTTTATTTTGTTCTTTTTTTTGGCTCACGACTGTAAATGTTGCTAATTTTGTAGATGCTTTTCTTCCTATCTTGGAATTTTTTCCCTTCTGTAGTTCTGATTTTAATATGAGCTAAGTTCATGCCCAATGATGTTGCTAATCACCTAAAAGTTCAATATGTTTCTGGTTAGCTATATGATTGATTTAATTTTTCTTGCCATTTTGGGGTTTAGGATTGGATGGTAAAACAAATGAAGGCATTGAAAGGTGAATTTTTTATTTAAAAAAATGGCATTTCGTTGCAGTAGTTTTTGGTATTATATTTGCTTAAAAATTGAATGAATTCCAGAAGTCCTAAAATGGATTCAGCATTGATGTTTGACTCAGGGATTTGTATTTGTACTTGATACTGATGTATGTAGATTTCAGAGCCCAACTACACTCCTGTGACAGAGTTCCCTTTTATTTTCATCTTCACTGTGTGTGGTGACCCTTCCGTGAAGGGGGGGGGGGGGCTAAAATAATTTTTAGAGAATGGTATACATTCCCTTGTACTTTTGTAATGTATTGACTGAGTTTGTGGTATTATCTTGTCTACAACTCTTTTCTGTGTCTGGAATCTCCACTACAAACTCACTTGTGGAGAAGATTGTCAAGGAAACCAACATCCTCCTAGTAAAGCATTGCCTAATTTGCAGTATCCAAAGATTTGTTCTCCAAATGTGATATTGTGTCCAAGGGTCAAATTTGAATGATGCTTATGCAAAATGAAGCGATCTAATCTTCTTGTCTCTCTTTTTTTTCTAGAGAAGTCCTGTATATAGGCATGACAGACTAGTAGCTCCTCCTGCCAATAATAGAGAACTGTTGAAAGGCTCATGTTCTATTAGTGGAGCTGGACTTGCAGGCTCATGTAGAGTGTCTGACTTTTGTGCTGTTTATATGCATTCATAATACATGACATTTCTGTTTTCTATTTGGGCTTCCTTTGGGAGGAGAGTCAAGTGGAGGAGGACTAAATAAGTATAAAGAGGAGTAAGAGTAAAGGAGAGTAAATAAGAGTAAACATGTTACTCTTGTTTGGGATAGAGTAAACAAGACTAAAGAAGGATAGATAAGAGTAAATGAAGTGTTTGGCTCATATACTCTTCACCATGTGGATTATTACACATGGGTTTATGGGGTTAAATATGTAAAACCCCTTTGTACTCCTTACACCTGAAAGTGAGGAGTAAGGACATGGTGAATAAAGGGGGGCAAGGAGGAGTAACTGAGTAAGTGTTACCCCTGCTTACTCTCTTAATTTGTTTGCCAAACAAGAGTAAATGGGAGTTGCTTATTCTATGAGTTGCTTTGTATTTCAGGTCTCTCGGAGAGGACTGATACTGAACTAGTACATGGATGCAATAAGCGAGAGAGCTGCTGTTGTTGGTGTGAAGAAGAAATCCAAGAAAATGAAGGGTAGGGAGTCTGCAGGAGTTGATGGTTATCTACAAGTGGGGGATGAAGGCAATAAAGTGAACAAAACAGAATCATTGTCCAACAACACCAGTTCTTCCAAAGCAGTTGCACATGTAGTCTCCTGTGGGGACATGAATAAGGATTCCAATGAGAGGAAGAAACAAAAGGATAAAAGTAGAAAGGAGAAGAAAGAGAAGAACATAAGTGGGTCAGATATGAAAGACCAAGTGAGTGATCATCAAAAGGAGAAAAATAAGAAAAAGAATCAAATGGGGAGGGAGGAATCAGCTTGTAATGTATTAGAAGCATCAGACAAGGCAGTCCACGAGGGATCTGAGCATATCGGATTTGCTGAGCTACAGACAAGGAAAAAAAAGAAAATCACTGAAAAGGATAGGAACAACATGAATGATGAGAACAATACTGATACTAAAGCTGATGGACTAGTTGGTCGTGATCTCAAGCAAGTGAAGGAAAGGAAGGAACAAGCTCAAGAAGAAGGGCAACTGAAGAAGCAGAAGAAGAAAAATAAAATGATGGAACCTCAAAGAAAGGAGAAAAGTGATATTATGCTAGTGAAGGAATGTGAGGGAAAAGCTAGAGAAGAAGACAAAGTGAAGAAAAAGACCAAAAAAAATAAGGAACTCAAGCGAAATGAGCTTGGTTATGCTGGTGAGGATCAAAGTTTTGGTCGCGGTGGCTCCGTTGAAAATCAGGTTGACGATGTGGTGATGGAGAGCGTACAACCTGCACCTTACAGCAAGAGAAATAAGAAGAAGGAGGAGGATTTAGGAGCTGAGTTATTGCATGATTGCGGGATGCATTCATTCAGTGGTCAAGAAAACAGGGGGAGTAGTGGCAGCAAAAAGAGGAAAGAGAAATCTGGCACTTGTATTGCAGGAGATACTAATGTTACTGCTTCAGTTAGCACTGAGTGGGATTGTGCTGCTGGTGATGATGAGGTTGCTCTAAAAGTGCCATCTGACAAGGATAAGAAGACAAAGAAGAAAAAGGACAAGAGAGAGAGTTTTTCACCTAACAACGAGGAAAGTAGCCCAAGTGGTGGCTGTAAAAGCAAGAAGGAAAAATCTACTCTATCTAGTACTGAAAGAGATTCCAATGCTGGTTCTTCCAAAACCAATAAGAGGAAAAAAGTTACTGAGACTTCCGAAAAATCCACTTCCAGTAAGAAATCGAAAAAGGTCAGGTTCTCTGGCCAAGATGAGGTTTTCTCCGTGCCTTGTGATTCAAGCCAGGGGGAGAAAGAGCAGGATGGGGCTGGTAATGGAAATAGAAGTCGTGATGGCCTAATAAGAGGCAAGCGGTTCTCAAAAGAAGAAGATGAGCTTGTTAAAAAAGCTGTTTTAGATTATATAGAGGCGCACCAACTGGGTGAAGAGGGTATACATATGGTCATGAAATGTAAGGCCTATCCTGAACTTAAAGAGTGCTGGAAAGAAATAGGGGAAGCCTTGCCGTGGAGGCCTTATACGTCTGTCTATTACCGGGCTCATATATTGTTTGAAAGAGGTGAACATCGCAAGTGGAGCGAGGAAGAGCTTGAATTTGTCAGGAAATTCCATGAAAAGCATGGTGCGAATTGGAAACAACTGGCTGATGAACTTGGAAAACATAGATTTCATGTGAAGGATACATGGCGTAGGATCAAATTGCCCAATAGGAAGAGGGGACATTGGTCCCAAGAGGAGTACCAGAACTTGTTTGATCTAGTGAACATGGATTTAAGCATGAAGGCTTTCCAGGAAAAGAAGTCAAAGCACGGCATGCTAAGGGACAACATAAGCTGGGAAGCCATCAGTGAGAAGCTTTCAACTCGGAGCACCCCACTTTGTTGCTATAAATGGTACTACCAATTGACATCTCCACTGGTGGCTGAAGGGAAGTGGTCCGATGTGGACGACTACCGGTTGTTGATTGCACTTGTTGACCTCGATGCTGCTTGTGAAGAGGATGTTGATTGGGACAATCTTCTGGAGCACAGGTCTGGTGAAATATGCAGAAAACGCTGGAATCAAATGGTGCTTCACATTGGGCAGCATGGAATGAAGCCATTTAATGAGCAACTTGAAATCCTTTCAAAGAGATACTGCCCAGATTTGCTGGAAGCAAGGGAAGCTTATGCCAACCAACCTTACGTTGATGCACTTGATTGATGCCTTCTTTTTGGTTGATTGGTGATTATGTTCTGTATTTTATCGCTTTCCTATGTTGTATTGTTTATCTATCATATGCATACTCTATCGACGATGATGTAAAACAGCGCAATATAAATTAAGGGGTGCCTGGTTTGTTTTTCATTGTTCCTCTTGTTTGCAATTGCCTGCTCAGGGTTTGTTTTTTTCTTGGGTATATAAGCATTTGCCGACTATTCTCAACCCTTTTTTTCTTATTGTTTGGTGAGGGTTTTGAAGGAAAGAGATTTGATACCTCGTATTTCAAGTTCCTCCTCAATTTTAAAGAACTTGAACCCCTCTACTTATGCGGGGTATCAAGTTCTCAACCCCTGAGGGATGAGTATTATTTTTTACAAATTTTTTTTTTTTTGTTCATTCCCAGCCCATTTTTTCGTGAACGACGTGCGTGATTCCTCCGCTTCTCCTTCCTCATTTTCGCACCCTCTCACCCACCTAACCCAGAATCAACTCCCCCATAAGTCACCATCAACTGTCGCCGCGATGGCGTTGCCGGTTGCCGTCGACTCCAAATTCCATTCATGTCCTGCCGCCCCGTCTCTCAGCCAAACCCTGTGTCGCTGCCTCAGCCAGAGGTAACACCAGCGATTTCATCAATCTTTTTTTTTTTTGGTTAAGTTCTTGAATTAGCCATGGATTCAGATTCATTGTTGTTGATGTTGAATTAGCAGTCATGGGCTTTGATTTTGGTTCTAGATCTTCAAGAACCCTCTTCTTTGCCTTTTTTTGGTTTTTTTTTTGTTGAATTTTGTTGTTCCCTTTTGCTGAAAAATAGCCAAAATATTGAAAGAAATTTGTTCTTTTTTTCCGAATTCTGGTGATTATTGTGATAATTTTCGAATTTTGCTGAAAATGAGACAAAATATTGTCATGGGTTCGGAAATAACATGGCGGACCTTTTTTTTTAACAAAACAAAATAATAAAAATTAAAACAATAATTCATAATTGCATATAATATTTCTAAAATAAAAATAAGTTTGATTCTATTTCATACTGTTCACCAAACAGTAAGGGCATTCCCAACCTAAGTTTCAAAAATTGAAACTCAAGTATGTCACATCAATAAAAATTTCACTTTTTTTAGACTTGCATTCCATCATTTCTCCAAACCATGGGACTCCAATTTTAATTATCCAATAAAAATATTTGTTATGGATCCACCTTAACACACAACTTTTTTTTAATCACTTAAAAATTATATATTATACACAAAAAAAGAAAAAAAAGCAAAAATATTTTTATTGGTGGAAAACTATCCTGCGGGGAAGATTGTGTACGCGGTCTCCCATGCGAGATAAGGTGCACCATTTCTTAGATGGGAGGCAGAAGGCTGACACGCGGGGCCCATCCCTTTCACGGGTGTCATGGGCTGGGAATGCCCTAAGGGCATCCGCAACCCAGAAGCCCGCGTGCCAGAAATTGAAGAAATTGGGCCTGCGTGTAACACTGTGCACTCCCAGCCCATTACCCGCGTGCCAGAAAACGGGGGACGGATCCCAGCCCAGGTCCGTCCCGCGTTCGTTTTTTTTTGTCGTTTAGCCCAGCTAAAACGCAGCGTTTGTGGAAGCCGGCTAAAAGGAGTGACGCGTTTTGGTCCGAATTTGGCAAAAAAAAGAAAAAAGCTCGGGAATTGGGTTGGCGTGGGAACTTGGGCTGATTTAATGGGTTAGCCGTTGGCTTCAACGGTAGAAATGGGTTTTGGGGTTTTTTTTTTTTGGGGTTATTTAAATTTTGTATAAATATGAGATAATGGTGTGGTTAAATAAAATTAACATAATCTCTCTCCTTTTTCTACAAATCTGAAATATTACTTTCTGCTACTTGAAGTGAAGAGGAAAATTTTGTGGTAAGTGGTAAATAATTTTATTTGTTATGGATGTTTATTGATTAATTAAATTAATTATATGTGGTTATAATTTTGAACTAATTGCTATTATTTATATGGTGTTGTTGTTAGATATTTGGGAGGTGGATTTGTGAGGTTGAGAAGAATCAAGTTAAAGTGAAGTGAAGTGAAGAATTTTGTAAGTATTTTTTGATGTACGTATATTTCATGTTCATAGATGTTATGTATAATTAATTTAGTATGTTATGATTAACATTTGTACGTTTTAATTATTATGATGACATTTTAAATCACACTATTAACATTAAGAAGGTAATGTGAGAATTTTAATTTTTATTTCTTAGATTACGGTTATGTTGTTGGATGTTATGTTTAATATCTAATATAAATTCATTAGTATTAAATGTATGTTTAGAAATGAAGAAATTTTATTATTTAATAGAAGTTTAAATGTGTGAAGTTGAATATGTGAAAAGGGAAGTATGACATTTTCATAAATTAAGTTGGTGTAAATTGGAATGAGAAAAGGTGTAATTTTCAATCCTAATTATTTCGAATATGTTTAATATTCATATGCTTACATGCTAAATCAGAAAAGGTGTAATGAGAGAAGGTGTAAGTTGGTGAAAATTAT
>JACYFF010019584.1:122059988-122120624 GCA_017589665.1 Selenicereus undatus | reverse complement strand
TGTAAATGTTAATTGTTTAGATTAGGTTTATGTTGTTGGATGTTTTGAATTACATGAAATTGCATGCAATAGTTGACATTGAAATTTAAAAACAAACCACGATGTAGGTGAACGTTGAAATGGACCCGAATGATACACAATCATTCGTGCACCTACTTAGCGGGGACGAGTCACAAAGTGAATTTGGGAATACTTCAAACCTTCCCCCACGACCCCCGAATTGGCAACACTATCCACCACCACATAATCCCCCACCTTATTCCCAACAATATCCGCTACAATACCCTACAAATTGGCATCATTACCGTCCACCACCAAACACCCCTCCACAAACTTTTAACTACGGAACAACGCCCCTTCCATGTTACCCACCTCAACCTCCTCATACGACCTCACCAGCACCTGAACCTCCTCATACGACCTCACCAGCACCTCGTCCTTCGCCAAGTAATAACCCCAAAAACAAGGAAGGTGGTCTGCAACCCCCTAAGTGGACATTAGAGGAGGACCGCCGCTTAGTTAAGTCATGGATTAATGTGAGCACCAATCCAATCATCGGGGCTGATCAAAAGCTATCTGGCTTTTGGACAAAGGTGGCAAACACATTCAACCAGCATGCTCCCAATGGAGCTTCAAAGAGAACGGGAAACGTGTGCAAGGCCCGATGGAATCGTGCCGCTCCATTAGTATCGAAATGGTGCGCGTGTGTGGCTCAGGCGTACCGGGCGAATCCAAGTGGTACAAATGAGGATGACATAATGCAAAATGCTCAAGATCTTTATGTTGCTATGGTCGGCAAAAAATTTGACCTCATGTATTGGTGGGTGTGTCTGAAGGATCAGCCTAAATGGGAAACCTTCTGTGACCAATCTGGAGAAGCGTCTTCCAAACGGCTTAAAGTAAATGAGGTTGGCCCGTACTCCGAGAGTGACTCCCCTAGCACCCCCACCACCCCTACTACCCTTGCAACTCCTTCTAGTGAGAGTACACCAACTGAGGTCGTTGGAGGGCTTATCCGCCCTATTGGAACAAAAGTTGCTAAGAGAAAGGCGAAGGAGCTAAGTACAGACCCCGTATTGGATATTGTCACTACAGAAATGTCGGCTATACGGACAACTAACGAGAAGAATAGCACCATGTTTGAGCAATATGTCCTGGCCCAAAAGAAGAAGGCTGAAGCAGCTATGAAAGTTGTGGAGCTAAGAGATCGACATCTGTCCTTGGAAGAAAGGAAGCAGCGCCTTAAGGAGATGAAGTACGAGGACAAGATTTTGAAAATGAACATAGCGGAGATGTGTCCTGAAGATCAAGCACGCTATGGCCCCATTCAAGAAGAAATTAGGAGTTGCTATCGTCAAAACTCGTCATCGTCTGATATTGACCTTAATTTAGATTGATCGCTGATTTGTAATTTTCAGTCTTATTGCGTTTTCATGGAACAGTTGTTGTGGTAGAAACATTTCCCTTTGTGTAATGCCATATTTAATTCCATGTTGTCTCCAAATTCATTCTAAGTTGCTTCCAATTTGATGCATTGCGTACGAATTCGCAATTACTTGTTTCTAAGTTATTACTTTCTTAATTTGTCATATAATGTTTCCAAATTTCAAATTCGCAATTACTTGTTTCCAAATTTCGTCTCATATAATGTATATTTCAATTACATTTATAATTATAATTTAAATGCACAGGTATTGAAGAATGAGTGGTTCATCATCATCTTCTATTACGTCATCCTCAACAGATGGTTTGAGCTTCATCGTAGAAGACTCTAGCGATGATTCCCCAATATTGGAAACTATGGTTATGAAAGACAATGGCCCGAAAATGATGGAGTTGGCCCTGAAGTTGAGAAATATTAGACAAGAAAGTAGGGCATCATCATCATCAAGAAGACCCAAAAAGAAGAAAAAATTTGCAAAGAGAGATCGGCAAGAAGCACACGATCGCCTCTACAAAGACTATTTCGCCGAAGACTCCATCTACAATGACACCCACTTTCGGCGTAGATTTCGTATGCGACGGCACTTGTTTCTACGCATAGTTGGTGCTTTAGAGAGTCATTTTGAGTACTTCCAATTGAGGTACGATGGCCTCAGTAGGCGTGGGTTGTCACCACTGACCAAGTGCACAGTAGCCATGCGAATGTTGGCTTATGGTATATTGGCAGATTGTGTCGATGAATACCTAAAGATTGGTGAAAGCACAGCTATGGAGTGCATGAAAAATTTTGCTGCCGGTGTCATTCAAGTGTTCGGGGAAGAGTACTTGCGAAAACCAACACAAGCTAATGTCGATCGTTTGTTACAAGTGGCAGAAACCCGCGACTTTCCGGGTATGTTAGGGAGCATCGATTGTATGCACTGGGAATGGAAGAATTGTCCGACAGGTTGGAAAGGAGTGTTTGCAAAAGGGGTGTACAAAGTTCCCACATTGATTCTTGAAGTTGTTGCTTCGTACGACCTTTGGATATGGCACGCTTTCTTTGGGTGCCCGGGAACACTAAATGATTTAAACGTCCTCCACCGATCCAATGTTTTACAAGAGGTGTACGAGGGTCGGGCTCCAGATTGTGAATATATCGTCAACGGTCGCAAGTACAACATGGGGTACTATCTATCTGATGGTATTTATCCGAGATGGGCCACCTTCGTGAAGACCATCCCCCTTCCTCAGGGAGCAAAGGCAAAGTTATTCGCTAAACGTCAAGAATCTGTTAGAAAGGATGTGGAGAGAGCATTTGGGGTTCTACAAGCTCGCTTTGCCATCATCCGCGGCCCTGCACGAAACATGGATAAGACTGAATTTGGGTATGGTAATGAAGACATGCATCATACTCCACAACATGATCGTCGAGGACGAGCGTAATTCATACGACCTTAGTTTTGATTATGATTATGTGGAGGACAACACCCCGCAACCTAATGTCCAACGGAACCATCATCCGTGCTACGCAGCCTATCTTCCTAGAGTAACACAAGTTCATAACCCAGACCTACATGCACGTCTTCAATCCGACTTGGTCGAAGAAATATGGAATCGACACACGGCGCGAAGAAGTTCGCAAACGTAGTTATTTCCTGTTATTTGTTGATATTTGGGGATGTAATTTTTTTTCCATTCAAAAGTCAAACGTTCGTGATGAATTTTTTTGCACATTTTCAATCTTCATATTGTAATTTATTTTTAAGTTTCATCATTCTTTGTGTTAGTTTTAAATTGAATTGTAGTTTCGAACTTTTTTTTTAAACTAGTTCGACAACGAAGACAAAAAAGTGGGGGGGGGGGAAATTAAAATTTCAAATTTATACATTTTTATGTCAACAAAATAAATATTCATAACTCTAAAAAAAAATAAAAATTCAACCATTTCACAAAAGTTAAAATCCAAACACAACATAAAAATTAAAAAGTAATAAATCGTGGGCTCCATGTAATTAATTGTCCTGAATTGAGTTCCATTGGTTGGAAAATTGAATGGAATGCAAGTGGAACTCATGCTGACGTGGCAAGCTTGAGTTCCAAAAATCGGCACTTGGGTTGGGGATGCCCTAAAGAATGGAACTTGATTCCATTCCATTCCAATTTTTCACACCAAACAGGCCCATAGTCCCTTTCAATTCTTCCCATCTCTTTCCAATCAATCTTTATCATTTTTTGTCATTTATTTCCTATATTTAAAAGAAGAAATTTTCCACCTCTTTTCAATCCTTCAAAATTCTTACATGTTATTTCAATAATATTTACCAATTCTTTTCAATTTTTATCAACTAGTATAGACCCGTGCTTTGCACGGTGCATATTACAATACATATATATATAGTCAAAATAATCGATGAATGTTCAATGTATACAAAGTTAATATTGTAATTTAGAAAAAGATACTTAAATTTATTGAAAAATATGAATATATAGCACTTTTATGTATAACAATTGAAATCCAATAATTAAAACAACGTATGATTATCAAATACGCGATGTAAAGTATGACAGAGATTGTAGGTGGTCAAAATGAAACTAAAAATCATGTTAAATGACGTGATAATTCGTTAATTTGTGGTAACAATGACGAAAAATTCACATTCTCTTCTTGTACCTACATTAAAAATTAAATTCTTAGTAATAATTTGATTAGTAATGATATAATGAAGGTCACAATTGTATCTTGTGTACCTGGTGTACATAACATGAGTGTTTCGTAAGTAATACACCTCCTCCTTCCAACTAACTGCGCAATAAGAGTGATAGACAATTCTACTTCATGGTATCGTCGATGCTCCATAATAAATACTCATGATTTATCTATACAATCATTTATAATTACATATACTAACAGATGACCATACGGCTGTAGAGAATGTTATAATGAGATAGTTAGTAATCAAAAAATAAAGTGTCCAAAACGTGATTGGCACAACTTCAGTCTGGCATAGATTCGAGTTTTCGGTACTGGTCTTTCTTCGGATAACTGGATTCTCTATTTGGTTCATATATATGTTCAGATCCAGATTTTCATTCTAGGCTAGAGCTGAAGGGAGTTGGAGGTGAAGAGGTTGAGCTTAATTTCTCTCCTGTTTGTTAAGTTCTTTATTTGTGTTTCAGTTATTCAAGTTTGATTTTGCTATACATAATTTACCCATAATTAAAGTTAATGGTGATTGATAGGGTAAGCTTCTTCCTGATATTGATCTTTCAGTGTAGCGTTCTGAAATAATTGGTTACTAATTAGCTAAGCTTTGACAATGTAATTCAATCATATCACATTTAGTTTTATAGCGATCTAATTTCGTAACACATCCCTAAAGATCAACATCCGTACTTCCTACAATGATCAACCATACACTTTTGAAATTCACAACATAAATATACAACTGAAAATGTATAATCAATAATACTTAACAATGAATAAGTTAGATAAGTTTTTATACTATCATAATTTTCAAATTATTATAGAGAAATTAAGATATTATAACTGTGATCGAAAATATTTGCTAAACTTATTGTAGTATATTTTGATATATTAGAAATTTTAGTTGATCGTTTCTCATAATTTGCACCTGTCAATAATTGCTTCTTCTTAAAAAGTTATTAATTATTTTATTTAAAAAACTCAAAATATTGTATATGACATGGTTGCTATATGGAATATTGTAATATTTTATAAATAATTATTACAATTAAAAACTTATAATTGTGTTTACTTATTATATGGGTATACAAATACTTGTTACAAATTAAAAAAAATAAAAAACTTCATCAACCTCTTAAAAGGAACATTTTCGACCCTTAATTAATTGTCATTGTGCGAATTTTTGTTCATAAAAAAAAAATAGTGATGTTAGGAGCTTTAATTCATGACCAAGAAATATAAGAAAAAAAACACCTTATCCCGCATTAAGAACATTTGGAAAGAAATGTCTTTCGTCTAAGTCTAGCTCTTCTATTAATTCATATCTCTTCTATTTAATCTAATAATAATATGTAAAGTGGCTAATTTCGGGTTTACCATTAAAATGAGAAAAGTGAAGCTTTAATACTTTATTCTTTCCTTGGATCACTAAAATATTAATACCATCCATAAACTTCAGTACATATATATTTTCAGTGATTTAGAAAAAGTTATTAAAGTATATTTTGTTTTTAGGTAGTTAATAGATTCCATTACAAAAAAGAAGAAGTTAAGAAATAATATACTTTTAATTATGATGGTAATTATTTTTATTGAAAATATGATGGTTGTGATTATATAATCAAATAATCTAATGATATTATGATGATAATTATTTTTATTGATTTAGGAAAGGATATCAAAGTATATTTTGCTTTTAGGTAGTTAAGAGATTCCGTTGTAAAAAAATAAATAAATCAAGATATTATATATTTTTAATTATGACGGTAATTATTTTATTGAAAATCTGGCGGTTGTTATTATATAATCAAATAATCTAACGGTTCAAAATCTCAAATTTATGAGAAAATTCGAAAAAGCCACATCATCACAACATTGCTTTTATATTATAGTATAGTATAGATATTTGCTAATTCTTGTCTTTTACCAATCTTATTAACTAGCTAAAAGAACAGGGCTCATAAACCAATTCTATATGTGTGTGTATACAGGAGCGTGCTACATATGCTGATAGACTACTCTTTGCAGGTTTAAATTAGCCCTTGCATCTATCTTTTCTTCCTTTTTTATATCCTTAGTAAGTTTCAAACAAGCTGGAGTCCTTTGATTCCCCCTCTACCACATGGTTGACTTGGCTTCCAGGGAAAATATTTGAACTTCATGCTGCTTAAGTTGCCACTGTATAAAATGGTGGTAATGACTATGTATGCATTATTCTCGGTTCTTCACCTAGATGCCAAAAAATAGTTGTCCCAGTATTTAAACGGCTGCTGGCCATCGTTTGATTAACCCATTTTCCTGAATGGATCTTCAACCTCAAACTCTCACTGTTGTCTTCTGCCCATTAATGGCTCCTGGCCATATGATCCCAATCCTAGACCTAGCACGGCTCTTTGCAGCCAAAGGTGCCAAAGCCATCATCATCACTACCCCTTCCAATGCACCCACATTTCTCAAACCCCTTGAGAGATCTAAAAGCGTTGGTCCTCCTATCAGTATTGAGATCATCACTTTTCCCTGTGAGGAGGTCGGCCGTCCCAAGGGTGTTGAGAATCCTGAGGCTTTCAGTTCCCCTGAAATGCGCGTTAAATTCTATAAAGCCACCCAGATGTTACAGTCATCTCTTGAGCTGGTCTTAGAAAAACTCAAGCCCAACTGCCTAGTCGCTGACTTGTTTCTTCCCTGCGCTACTCAAGCTGCGAAGAAGTTCAATATAACAGGCTTGTCGTTCTACCTTTGGCCGCTTTCCTATTTGTTATGCCATAACTCTTAGGAAATATCAACCGTATAATCAGTTCAGACTGATGATGAAGAGTTTATTACCCCCCACCTTCCTCATATTATAAAATCCACAAGATTGCAACTGTCCCCTGATGTTAAAGATAGTAATCGCACTAACCCGAGGGAGTTGCTTCTTCGTGCTTTTGAAATCGAGGAGCAGAGCTATGGAATTATTGTTAATAGTTTTCATGAGCTAGAACCAGAGTATGCCGATCATTATAAGAAGTTCTTCGGTAGGAGGAAGGTTTGGCTTGTAGGTCCTACTTGGCTATGCAACCAAGAAAATAAACCTAACGAGTTTAAGATTGGGGGGGGGGGGGTGGAAAGGAGTCCTCAATTGATGAGAAACAGTGCCTAAAATGGCTCGATTCAAAGAAGCCTAACTCGGTCATATATGTTTGTTTTGGTACCATGGCATTGTTTCCTGACTCTCAATTTCGTGAGATTGCAATGGGTCTAGAAGCTTCTGAACAAGAGTTCATATGGGTTGTAAGGCGAGACAAAGATTTGGGGAAGGGGGATGACGAGTGGTTGCCGGATGGGTTTGAGAAGAGGGTGGAGGGTAAGGGACTAGTCGCGAAGGATTGGGCACCACAAATACTAATCTTGGACCATAAGGCTGTGGGTGGGTTTGTGACTCATTGTGGGCGAAACTCATTCACGGAAGGTGTTTCGTGCGGGCTCCCTATGGTGACTTGGCCGGTGTTTGGTGAGCAGTTTTACAACAAAAAATTGGTGACCGAGGTTTCGAAGATTGGAGTCGCCGTTGGAGCCAAGAAATGGAGTAGAATAGTGGAGGCAAGTGTGAAATGGGAAGATATAAGGGATGCCATGGAGAAAGTAATGATGAGGGAAGAGGGTTTGGAGATGAGAAACAGGGCAAAGAAGCTAAAAGAAATGGCAAGGCAGGCTGTTGGAGAGAGTCGATCATCATATTCTGACCTCAGTTGAATACAAGAACTGGGGTCTTATGGTGAATGAGATTACCCGCGAATTTTGTGTTGCTTTGCTCCCCTCATAAAGAGAACTAGGCCATATTATAGACTTTTTACCCATCTGTATTTAACGTTCACATCCAAAGTGGTCTTCTGGCATACTTACTTTTATTTCAGGAGTCATGTAATAAACATAAAACTGTATTTAAGAGGCTTTGTCTCTTGAAAGTTAAATACAACAGCCCAGCAATTTGGAACGAACATGCAAAATTAGCTAGCAAAAACGGAGGGTAATTAGCAGTAAATGCTTCTTAATACAACTCATTTGTCAGAAGCAACAGCAGACAGCTTGCAATTGTTCAACCAAAGTCCAAGTCTAATTTGTATGTGGTTTACAGTTGGCTCAGGTCTTGAAAATGATCTCGGTATCAGCTGAAGCACGAGGATAGTACTGCAACAACTCCTTCACTATATTCAGCTTGTCTTCGTCTTCCTTAGTGGCCTCAATTATCATTACCTCAAGAATCGGAGAGGACAACAGTATCAACTTTATGAACTGTAATGTGGTGGTTAAACTACCACGGCAACATCAAAATTTTGCACTTCTAAGGCAGCAAAGGCAGCAATCATCATCAACCATCATATTATTTGTGGATGGTAGTCTAGCAGTTGTCTAAATATTAGAAGAGAGGCAACTCAGTTTATGGGACACAACAATTTAATAAATGAACAGAAAATTACATGTAGAAAATATTAGAAGAAAAGCAGCTTAGATTATGGGACACTTCAATTTAATAAATGAGCTGAAAATCACAGGTACTTACATGAATATAGAAGTTCTGCAACTTCGGGGCCATCTTGAGCAAGCAATACATGAAAGAAATCCTTGCTTGATCAATGAATATTACTCTGTCAAATGTAAGGTCTCTCAATTGTCTCAACTGACCAGGGAGCTTAACCTTTTGAGGAGGTCCAATTTCATTGAGCCAGTCTGCCTGTAAATGAATAAGTAGTTAATTGAACTTGTGAGAGAGAAAAATAAAAGGACAACTTATGGATAACACTAAAAAAATTAGAATGAATACACTCACCAACCAAAAATTATAATCAAGAACAAGCTTCTCAACGTTGGGCAAGCAAGTGAAAAACTCCATGATTGAGTCCCTCTTCTGACGCAATGAGATTTTAAGGGATAGTCTTGATTTTATTGGTTTCTTTCAAGCAGATGCTAGAAAGGCATCCAGCAAGAACCAAGTTTTGAAGTTTTGGAGCATGGATAATCAGACAACTTTTCCATTCCTGGATCTCTAAGTCCAGGCTCTCAAGCAGTGGGGATTTGGAAACTAAAATTTCTATTTTGTTAGCCTCACGGGCCTCACCATATGTCATAAAAAGCAGGTGCACCTGAAGGCTAACAAGGCACGGGAAGCCCCTGAATGTAGGTGGAAGAGAAGGAAGTCTGAACTTAATGAGTGTCAAGTGCGTTAAACGATCAAATCCCACACAAGAAAACATACAAGATGGCACTTTGCTCATCTGAAGAAGCCCAAAGTAGGTGTTCTGCTCTGGGCAACTGGTGAATTCCTGGACAAATTTACCAGAAACAAATTGAATCCAGCAACTAATGTCTACATTTCTAGGAAACCAGTGAGGAATGCAAAGGACAAACTTATGAATAGGACCAACATGGCAGAGAAGCACATTGTCGACAAGTTTTGAGCGTGCAAACATATCTTCTGAGATTTCACATGCGTGCTCCTATAAATAACCATCATCATCGCAACAATCAGAATCATCATCGCTACAATCATCAAAATATGGATCTTCACAAGGAGGCCTACACTGTAGGACAGTAGAAAAGAAATCTGGATCAAGTATGAGTTGGGGAAGGAGAGACCATTTCTATCTCCAATGGGTTGATAAGATGCTCGTCCTCACAGCATCTTTGAGAGGTAAGCATTCTAGGATGCGCTCTGTAACATCAGGAGGAAGATGGCTAATCCTATCAACACTCACATTGTTGCAGCCATCCTCGTTGCTCCCAGCCGTGAGAGCCATACTCTTTGTCCGCAAATTTGGGAAGTTGACAGAATGGGGAGTAAGCTGAAAAGAGTAGGATGCAAAGGGCTTTTATAGCTGTGCTTAGTCTGTTCGGTAGATCCATTCTGAATTAATTAGTGGGCACCGCCAGAAACTCAATGGGCAAAATTAACAGGTGTTTAAGGTGTTTGCAGAGCATGCAATATAGTTAATCACCGCAGCCTTATTCCCTTGACTCCTCGGTTACTTGGACTTTCACTTTACCAAAGTTGAAAAGCATCTCAGGTGACATTCATTATATATGTTACTCCGATAATTTGAAAGGTACGAGGGATTTATCAAGACGGCAATTAACTACTTTGGAGCTATCTTTAAACAGATGTTCATGTATTAGTGAAAAGTACTAGTGTTTGTCATTTCCGGTTATCAGTGAAGTAATCCTGTGATATTGCAATTTTGTAGCGTGTCATTTTTGGTGCAAATTCTACATTTGCACCCACTATGCATTCATGCTTTGTTCAAATCTGGTACTCCCCTGGCTACTCCTCACAACTGTGGCTCATGATTTTTAGTGTATGTGACTCCCCCTCTATTCGTCTGTTTTGTGGCGAACAGTAAGCAATTTTTTAGTGTATATACACCAGGTCTGCTTCAGCTCCAACAGTCTTTAGCCTATACTCATTGCCTCAATGGCTGCAAAGTGCATGCAATAATGCGAAAAGAACCTAGGATCTTTACATTCTTAATGCATCAAGGCCACAAACTTCCTCAATTGGCATATTATTGGAGCCTTCTCCTTAAATTAGTTGATTTAGGCAATGTCAAAGAA
Organism: Selenicereus undatus; assembly: GCA_017589665.1. NCBI lineage: Eukaryota > Viridiplantae > Streptophyta > Magnoliopsida > Caryophyllales > Cactaceae > Selenicereus > Selenicereus undatus. The sequence goes on along the minus strand of JACYFF010019584.1, from coordinate 122,109,910 downwards.
CCATCAAGAAAGAACAGTAATTTAGCAGCAAATGCTTCTTAATACTAGAAGTATAACTTCCTCTCAAGAAGCTGCAAAAGGCATCTCATTAACTAACCACAGTAGTCCTTCAAATACATCTTTGTCTATTGAGGTCAGTTCTTGAGAATGATCTCTGCATTAGTTGATGCTCGACGATACCGCAACAGCTCCATGGCTATATTCAACTTTTCTGCAGCAGGGATTGGGGCCTCAATGATCATTACCTCAAGAACCGGAGAGGATAACAGTATCATCTTTATCAGCTGCAACACGATTCTAGCACTTGAATCAGTACCCAGGCCACCGTTGATTTTTGCACTTTGAAGGTGGTTAAAGTGGCAATCTTCCTCAAATGTTATATCGCTGGGAACTTGTACAAACGTACATGCCTAAATGTTTCATATCATCAAGATTAGATGCATGTTGTCATTAGATCCAACTAAGATTGTTAGTAACTCTCTGGGTTTTTCATTCAAATGTATAGACAATCAAATATACTCACGCTGATCTCCAGTTTTTGCAACTTTGGGGCCCTCTGGAACAAGCATAGCATAAATGAAATGAATAATTCACCCTGAAGAAGTGTTCCATCAAGTATAAGGCTCTTCAGTTCTCTCAATTCTCTGGGAAGGTTGGGCTTTTCAAGAGGTAGACCAACTTTCCCAGTACAGCACTGTCCTCAAAATGTGATAAACAAGACTCGTGAGCAATAGGAAGGGAAATATCCAAAACAATCTAGAAAATCAATCGATGCTGAAAATTTAAATCAAGTTTCACTCACCCTCAAAAAATCGGGGCCAAGAACGAGCTTCTCAATGTGGGGTGAATGACTCAAGAATTCCGTCATTAGATCGCTCCTGGGGTCCAGTCGAGACTGAAGGGTTAGCGCCTTTATCCTTTCAGTTTCTTCCAAGCAGAGGCCAGACAGGCGGCCACCAACAACCAGATTTTGAAGTTTTGGAGCGTGGATAGTTAGGCAACTTTCCTCTTCATTGATTCTCAAATCAAGGCTTTCAAGCATCGGGCATTTAGAAACTAAAATCCCAATCTTGTTGGCCTCTCCTGTAGTTGTGTTCACCATATGCAAATGGAACTTAAGGCTAATAAGGTATGGAAAGCCCCCGTACACAGATGAAAGAGAAGGAAGGATCCAGTCAATAAGTGCCAAGTGTGTCAAATGACTGAATCCCACAGAAGAAAACATCCATGAAGGCAGCTTCCTATATTTCATGTCTCCATTACACAGAGTGAATTCCTGGACAAATTTACCAGACACAAAATAAATCCAATGGCTGATGTCTGGATTTCTTGGAAACCACTCAGGAATGTAAAGGACAAACTTATCAATAGGGCCATCATGGCGAAGTAGGATAGCATTGATCATATTTATATATTCAGATACCGCAAGACATGAAGGTTTATTATAGAATGTCCTTGATTTTAGGACAGCCTTGCAGAAGTGTTCATCTAGTATGACATGGGGGAGAGCGGCCCATTTATATCTCCACTGGGTTGATAATATGCTTGTCCTGAGTGCATCTCTGAGAGGTAAGCAGAGTAGTATGCGCTCCACGACATCTGGAGGGAGGTTGCCGATCCTACCACCAACACTTGCTCTGCAACGACCCTCGTTGTTTCCGGCAATGATTGGCTGAGGTGCACCCATACGTTTTCTAAAAATAGGGGTGGCGGGGGACACTGCAAAGAATGAAGAGAACCAAAACGATATGAGAGTAATGTAATGTTTGGTTGTAATGTAATGGCAATGTAATGCAATCACCTTTACAATGCATGATGATTACTTAGTTTGTGGTAATTATAATTACAATATAGTTCTTTTATTGCAATGCTCTCATATGACCAAATAAGGGAATGAAAGCACAATTACAAACTTGTTTGTATTACAAGGCTAATTGAATCTTACCAAACATTTCGTAAGAACAAAAGAACCAAAGAGATTTATATCTGTATTAAGTCTATTTAAGTCTACTAGAATGGGTTTGCCATAAATTAATTATCAACCCAATTCAGTCCCCCTGAAATTGAAAAGACAGGAGTTCAGAACACATATGATACCAAGTAGTGATTTTTACTCTAAAACTTCCATTCCGCTTTTTTGGTGATATACCTCATTGGACTGGGCTGACCATAATTTTGGGTCCAAAATACATGGCAAAATCACATTCAATTATCGGCATGGAAATTCAATTTATCAGCAACTATCTATCGGATACACATTGTAGAATTGAGAAGTTAACATGCCAAACCAGCCCACTCCTATCAACCCAGAATGCCGGGGAAAGATTTGCAAACCCTAAACCCTAAAATTTTAAGCAACTAAATTTAAAATCCGAAATTTAAATACCCTATGCGGTCAAAGGGAGGAAATTTAACGGGAAAAAAAAAACGCACCTTCGGCCTGATCGAGGAGTTAGCGGGGGACTTCAATGATGGTGGCCACGGCAAGGCTTCACGGCCAGTGGTGGAGCAGTCGATAGTGGCTGTCGGGTTTGCCGGGAAACATAGTGTACGAGGAATTTAATATCTAGGGTTTAAAGTTTTAGTTGCTTAAGTTTTTAATCGAAAGTAGAAATAGGTTAGTCTAATACGCTTAAATACACAATGAACTATATTTTTTGAATAAACAAATACATATATATATATATATATATATATATATATATATATATATATATATATATATGCACACAAACAATTTTTTTTTTTAAAAACTAAAGCACATATTACACTCATAATTAAAACAGGCTAAACAGCAAAAGAAAATCTTCTTTTCAATGTCGCTATGTACTTTGGGAAAAAAATATATGTATAATAAATCAATAAATCAATAAAAGATAATAGATAGCACATAAAAAAAATTTATACTTTACTCCACTACTTTAGATAGCCTATTGAACCCGATTAGAACACATGCTATCAGGGTTGTTTTGTGACTCGTGCTACTATTTTTTTCTTATTACATCCATGATATAGATCTTAGGCTTTGTTCTTTTCGTAGGTTCTTTTGGATTTATCAACTTCAACCCACTTCAACTAAGTTCAATTCGCTTCAACTAACTTCAACCCGCTTGAAAAAAAAAAATACAAACCTCAAAACACTTGAACCTACCTCGACATACCTCAACTTATTTCAACCAACTTCAACCCACCCATTCATAATTTTAATAATTTGTAAAGTCTCATGTGAGATTTAATTATTTTTACAAAGTAATATGATTTGAAAATGGTGAAAATTTATAAAGTAAATTAGAGTGAGTAAAAAGGTGAGGTGAGTTGAAGTAGGTTGAAATGAGTTGAAGTGGGTTGAAATAGGTTGAATTTTTCTAATGTCATAAATTGAACTTTAGTTGATAGTGGAAGTGGGTTGAAGTAGGTTGAAGTGAGTTTAAATATATTGTAGTAAGTTAAAGTGGGTTGAGGTTGATATTTTCAAATTTACACATAAAACAAAAGTCTGTATATAGAAAGTTGTCATCAATAAATTTTATAACCCAAATCGTTAAAAATAATTGACAAGTTGTACCGTCTTCCAACTTTCAGAAAAATAGTTATAAAATTGTGAAATTACCATTCAGCGAAAAAATGCACTAAAAATTACAATAACTTCATCAATTATCATACATAATTACATTCTCATTATTTTAACACACTTTAATCCGCCACAAAAAATACATACCAACTTCAACCTACTTCGATCTTCTGGAAAAAAAAAAAAAAACCAACTTCAACTCACCTCAATCCACCTTAACCAACCTCAACCCACTTCACCCTTCTACCTACCCCAATTTACCTACGAAAATAACAGATCCTAAATCTAGTGAATAAGTTGGGGTAAATATCCTGTCTCATATTTGGTTATTCCATGGTGAATTAGAACAGTTTAGAGCACTTGTAATAGTGATCCATATTTATGGATCACAAATAGGGACTTACACCTTCCACATCATCCTACAGTCTAACTTTTTCTCTTCTTTCTATATCAAATGGATCACCAAATAAAAGATTGCTCATGAACCAAAAGTTAAATATATATAATTAGTTTTAGCCTTTTATTTTGTATTATTTATTAATGTGTTTGTCAAAAAAATTGAAAAAGAAAGTTGTGAGTGGATCATTGCAGGGAGCCTCCCTTTTGCACCGTTACCCAAGCAATGCAGGTTCTCTTAAATAACATTAAAATTGAGACAAAATTGTTAAAATAATAGATATAGAAAAAAAAATGTTGTATCCATAATTAAAATTTGGACAAATAGTTGATTGTTCTTAGCATAGACTCACTATAATTCTATAGGCAAATTTAATCATGCAGTTGATAAGATTTAGAATTGTGCTCAGTTTAGATCATTCTGGGATCGTTACTCCCAGATGTGAACTAATCCAGCCCATTAATTAAGGTCCTACTTATGTGTTTCTCGTGTCTGGATTTTAGAGTCAGCTTGAAAACAGGACATTTGTACTGTCCATTTCTCTCTCCAGCTCCTCCAAGTCGGTTTGCAAACAGGACATCTGGGTTTGTGGTGGAAGCAAAGCAATCATCCATTCCCCATTTACTGCTGGTGAGTTTCTTTGAAACTAAAAATTGCAGCTTTTCTGCACATAGCTTTGGGGTTTTGAAATTTCTATATGATCATTCTAGGTGCTGTGTTTTACGTATAGGAGTTTTTATTGTCTAAAATATGTATGATCAGCTGATTTTAGTATTTTGCATATACTGGGGAAGGGATCGGGAAGGTGGGGAAGCGAAAGAAATGCGATTTTGTACATTTTAACAATTTCTGGATATGTTAGTAGGAGAATAGGAGAGACTTAAGAAATTTTCTCATACCCTAAAACAAGCTAAGGTAATAGGGGCGAAAGAAGGTGACATATTTAATATCATCCTCCTTAATTATTTTACCAAACAAGTTTAACTTGAGTAAAGCAACTTCACTTCTCCATCCATCCCCTCTCTACCCTCAATTCAAACATGTTAATTTGTGTTGATCCAACACTGTTGTTATGGCTGTATTCCCTTATAAGAACTTCCACATTTTTTTTTATGAGTCTTCATTTTTGGGTTTTTTTCCCTTTTTGGTTGCTGTTTTGGGGGTGGGGGGGGGGGGAGGGGTGTGAGATTGAACAATCTCTTGATAAGAGCTTTGTTGGGGTGACTGTCCACTGTTCGGCTCCATTTTACTACTGAATATTACCCTTTTTATGGTGCTACCATTCAATGTCTGGAGATGAATTTTTGCTTATATGAAATTGAACCAAATGGTGGAGTTATTGGCTAGGTTTTGAAATTGAAGTACGTAGTCGTTTAGAGGAGAATATATGAGAACATAGAAGTGTTGTGCTGATTACATTTTGGTGTCATCAAATGAAGGCTTCATACTCTAATAGGCGTTCTTATCTGTGAACTTACAGAGTCAAGATGCCCTATGCCAAGGCGAAGATGAAAACTTCTGATAGACCTGACGTGGATAGGATCAGTGATCTGCCGAGCAATGTAATAAGCAATATTCTGGAAAGACTGCCATTATGTGAGGCCGTTAGAACCAGTGCCTTATCAAAGCAATGGAGAATGCATTGGGTCTCTATGTCTGAACTTGTTTTTGACCATAAGTTCTTCGGTGATGCATATAAATGGAGGCCACAAGACATGTCCAGCATTGAAATGCTTATTGGCAAAATCCTTTTGCATCACCACGGCACCGTACGGAAATTTTCACTACATATTCCAGAATGGTTTGGGTATTCACTTGATATTAATCCGTGGATCAGTTATGTTTCAAGAAACAGTGTCGAGGAATTGTCTATTCATGGCTCCCTCAGTCAACCAAAACTCAAGGTTCCGTTGTATCTCTCTTGCTGCGTTGAGTTGGTTCGGTTGGAGCTTTCTAACTGCATTTTCTTCCTCCCATCTACTTTCGAAGGGTTTAAGAACCTTGTTTGGTTTAAGGCTGCATCAGTGAGGTTCTTGCAAGATTCACTTGGGATACTGATAGCCAATTGTCCACTGCTTGTGTCCTTGCGTTTATCTCGCTGTGATGGTGTAAACTTCATTGGTGGTCAGAAGCTCAAATTGCTACAAGTGGAAGGAGTATTTGAATATATATCTGTTCGAGATTCAAAAAATCTTGCATATGTTTATATTGATACGGGCACACTCAACTCAACAGCAGGATCTCAGCAAGATATGAAATGCAATGTGATTGAGGGTCTGACTACTTTGTGCAAAACTGAGATCCTTCGCTTCAGGGGTGACATCTATAAGGTGGGTGGTACATTCTAAGTTTCAATATCCTGTTTATGTATTTATGATTCATGTATCTGAAGCGTCATGTGGTGCATTCAGTTTTTGGCTGCGACTGGTCTTGACAAGCCCTTTCAAATGACCTTTAGCAACATGAAGATACTTTCCTTGCATGGAGTAGATTTCAGTGAGCAACTCCAGTTTTCTTTCGCACTTAACTTTATCCAGAGTTGTCCTTACATACAGGAACTTAGTATACAGGTGAGATACTTGTTCATGCAAGGAATTCTTGTCAGATACATTAATCAAAATGATAGTTCTGAATGAAATGACATTTTAGCGGTGCAAAATCGCAAATTCAATTTTTGTTTTCCATTTAATGTGCTTTCCTATTTTTTTCTTAGCTTGTAATGTTCATTGACCACAAGAAGCAAATGGAGAATGTGTCTAAAAATATTTTCTTTGTTGGTACATTGATATTTGTTTCACAACTCTTGGAATCCAAGTTGAGTCTGCAGTTCCTCTTGCCATTTGTATCTTGTCAGCATTCACATTTTCAAGCTGGACCAGAAAAGCACCATTTTTCACTTAAAATCTTCACTGCCCTAGCACCGCCACTTTATGATCCTATCAGCATCAAAATAGTGAAAAATGAGGATTCACATATGGAAACTAGAATCTTAGCAATTAAAACTTCTGGCCTCAACAGCTAGCTTTTGAGCTGGTTTTGTGTGTTCCAGTCTTCCAGATGCAAGCCTTGATGTTGTGCCCTGTCATCCTTTGAATGATTTTGTTCATCTTTGGTTTCTATATGTTAGGAGGAGACCATCACATGTTCTAGTTGATGTAAGCACTTGTGTTCTCTACATGATTCTTTGGCTGCTTTTTATTTATCTATTTATATATGTGTAGGCTGCTACTACACTTGGCACAAACACTGCAGGGCCCAACTTTGACACTCTGTGGAATTCCAGTTGCAAGATGGGTAATCTCCAGAAAGTGCGATTCTTTAATATAGTGGGTTTGCATTCTGAGCTCAAACTGATTCAGAATCTACTTGCCTCTGCGCCTAAGTTGAAGAATTTCTACGTCTCTGCTAAGAAAAGATTTAGTGATCATCAGAAGTCAAGGGTTTTGATGAAGTTGATGAAGTTTTCTAGGGCATCACCAGAAGCACAATTGAAATATGTTGATCCTCCTCCGTGCTTGTAACAGGCCATGTGGTTAGTACTTTCTTTGTTTGGGCTCTGTCTTCTATTCTTGTTATGGTCTTTCTGCCTATTGTCATGATCATCCGTGCAGGATCTCCTTATTTATCTGCTTGTAAGATAAGGAATACTATGTATATGTATTCTGAGATGGGTGGTCAGACCGACTGACGACAGAGTATTCTGGCAAACGAGAGGCCACTTGAAGGCGCTCGCCTTTTTCCGAATCTTACTTGCGCACAGTTCATGCTTCCGAAATGGCTAGGACCTGGTGTCTTTCATCTTTGTGTCTCCAGATAAATGAGCTTATCTTGCTCTTTCCATATCTCCTATAATTGACAAAAGCAATGTTAATAGCAACAACATTGACAACAGTTCAGGTGTATCCTTGTCCTTATCTTGTGGGGATCATTATGGGCTATTCATATATTGTAGAAGGTTGCTGATTGCAATTCATAGCTTTGTCCTTCACCAAGGCCTTGTTATTGAAACCAACCCATTGTAGTGGGTGATTGTACCCTGTTCTGGTTAATTTTGCAATTTTTTCCTTTTTTGGGGAGGGCTTATTGGTAAGACTTCTATACATGTACTGTTGTTGGACCTGTGCTTCAAGTTATAGACTTTGCCTCCTACCAGCACAAGTATTCTGTATTCATACAAAAAAGATTGATTGAACTCAAGTTCCTGGATTGGATGGGTAATGATCCAGAAGGTCTTGTGACTTCTAATTTCCATACGAGCTCCGGTCTCTGGTGAAAAAGTTTTTTCATTTCCTTTATGTTTACCATGAAGCATTTTGGAATTGTATTAAAACAAATGTCGTGTTCTCTTACGTACTTCATATATGCATGTTTACTGTCTAATACTTGTAATATATATGTTGATTGAAGCATTTGATGTGGGTTTTTGCGTAGAATAGCAGGGTTACCTTGACTTATTTGCTTGTTTGCCTTGATGGCCATAGGTTGGAGGAATTCACGAAAGCTTATGCTCCAGGAGTTGTTTTGTTTGTGCTTGAACTGTGCCGTTTCTACTGGAGGGTTTTTTTGTTTTTTTGGCTGTTTGAAACCTTTAACTAGGTTAGTTATTGTAGATGAGCTTTGCGGCTGGGATCGTTGTGAGATCGCCATTTTGTAAGCAACCGGGTATTGTAATTTGGGCCCTGGAGCTTCATTTTGTTGTACTAAGATGCAAGGCAGGTGTCCATATGCTTTACCATGACCACCTTGGGTGGCTAGGTGTATCCTTATATGAATGTGATCAGTAAGTTTCTGTAAGATTTTCTCTGCACATATCTTCAAAATTTTTGGACCAGCGAGATCCATTGCTAGGTGATGGCTGCACTTGTGTTGTCGGTTTAATATGGTGGGATTCTTCAGGCAATGTGATGATGGCATAGTAGATCCAACATTTATCTGAATGGACAGAACATCCAGTACGTCAACGGTATAAATCCATGAGGTATGTGTGTGCTTTATCACAAGACCAAGCCGACTTCAGCTAAAGACCTAAGCATTCAGTCTTTCCTAAGGTATTTGAGGCTTGTTTATGTTTGAGACATAAGCACCAGCAGAAGTAGTATTGCTTGATAATGGGTGGCTTCTCAAAAGTCCAAATGAGTGAACCCAGGGATAATGGCTATGAACCTGTTGAAGATCTTGTCGGACTAGTGGTATGCTTTAGGGTGTGTTCGGCAACGGCGTTTTGAGTAGCTTTTAGCGTTTTGATTAAGTCAATATACTCATCAAGTAATTTTTAGTGTTCGGTAACATAGTGTTTTAACTAGCGTTTCAAGTGGCGTTTAGCGTTTTAAACAGCGTTTCTGAAAAGCTAATAGTATTAACATTTGACATTTAAAAGTAGCGTTTTATATTTTTTTGTCAAAAAATATCTTTCCGAAATTTTATATTTGGAAATTATCTATATCCTTTTATGTCAATTTACATTAATCGGCTAACCCAACAGCTAAATTTATAGAATACATTTATTTCAACTGCTTATCTAAACAACTATCCACTAACAACTAAATTAGAAACGTTATCCGCTGCCTAAACAGATATCCGCTATCTGAACCGCTATTCGCTACTTGAACTGTTAATTTTGCCGAACATGACCTTAGCCTTTAAGAATAGCTGAATTTATACGCACGAATACAATCTGATACCATTTCCGCTAATAATAGCTACCTAGAAATGCATGGAAATTTGTAAAATGTCACGGTGAATAATCATATATTTTGGAGTGATTAATAGTTCATCTAATAATGATCTGTATTACAGTCACCCATAAATAAAATGTTAATTACCTAATTATTAATAAAAGTCACTCTAAATATATCCATCTTATGATATGCATTATATGAGACAATATGATCTTACACAAGATTTACTGTTTGAACTTAACAATTAATAACTAACCTGTATAATTATATAACGTACCTAATCTTGCCAAGAAAAGACAATTTTGGGGGGGGGGGGGTTGAGGAGTTAAGGTCCTCAAATCATCCAATGACACCTTCCAATTGGTAATGTGAATTAAAGTTGAAACTGTATAGTATTTAAGTTGGGCAGAGCTAATTTTAAATTAGACCCATGACTTATAATATGGTACTTTCAAGTGTAGAACTGTCCATTTTTCCTTTCATTTATTGGACAAGAAACTTTAATCAATAACTTCTTTTCTTTCATTGAGGGGTTTGTTCTTCCAAATCCGTCGAAATTACAAGTATTAAAGAGGTTGTTTAAGTGGCAATGAAGTTTTAGTCTGATGGTTACAATTGAGACACTGAATATATAAGTCTCAAATTTGATTCATTCCTCGCACGGTGTATTGTATTATCTTTAGTGACTCTTTTAAAAGGAAAAAAAAAAGAAAAAAGACCCCGACAGAGGTGGCTTAGGGCTTAGGCCAAATCTTAGGGTTGATTCGTATCATATCAAAACAAATATCTGATTTATGGTTTGAATTGAGGTAGTTAGGTACTTAAAAAAGAAAAGAAAAGAAAGGGCAATTAGGTCATTTGGATTCAGATGATTTTGCAATCCTTGACATTTTGGGGTTCCTTCAATCTGCAATTTTGGGCCTTGTCATTTGTCAACCGCTATCACCAACAAAAGAATTCGGGTCTGAAAGGTCCGATTTGCAACCCATTAAACAAAAAGGATACCATAGCTGTAATAATATCTAATAAACTGCTCTGCGATTCTGCTTGGTCCCTTTCTCGCCGGTGAGCTTCGTCGTCGCCGGCCACAGTATCTCAATATCCCCATATTCCCCTCATTCTTACTATACTCTTTGGTTTGGGGACTGGGGTTCACTATCTTCCTCTAAATACTCGAGCTTTTTGTCTGGGTTAAGAGGGTGGCGCATGATTAAGCTGTTGCGCCAGAGAGTGCTGCCATGTATCAACGCTTTGCAATCGCTTCCTCAAAATCGTGCTTGGGGTGGTTCGAAAATCCGTGCATTTTCCTCCCAAGCTCTACATATTGCAGAAGATGGCATAGTTTTTTCTGGGTCATCTGTTGCAGAGTTCAATTCGCATGCATATGGAAGTGCTCTTCGGGAATGTACATTGCATCGCCAGCCCACGAAAGGTAGAGCCTTTCATTGTCAAATTCTTAAGAGAGGTAATTGTCTGGATCTATTTGCTCGTAATGTTCTCCTTAACTTTTATGTTAAGTCTGAGCTTTTTTATGATGCACGCCAACTGTTCGATGAAATGCCTGAGAAGAATACGATTTCTTTTGTCACCCTGGTTCAGGGTTTTGGTCAAGCTGGACATTTCAGTGAGGCGTTGGAGTTGTTTTCTAGGCTTCACAAGGAAGGCCATGAACTTAATCCATTTGTATTTAGTACGGTTCTGAAGTTGTTTGTAACTATGGAGCGGCCTGAATTGGCTTGGGATATCCTTGCCTGCATTTATAAGCTTGGGCATGAACGTAATGCATTTGTGGGCACTGCTCTTATTGATTCCTTCTCTATGAGTGAGCTTGTGGATATTGCAAGGGAGGTCTTTGATGGGATTTTACTTAAAGACATGGTTTCCTGGAGTGGAATGGTGGCTGGCTACACTGAGAATGATTGCTTCAGAGAGGCGCTGGAGCTTTATTCAAAGATGAGGATGATTGGTTTCATGCCCAACAATTATACTTTCGCTAGTGGGTTGAAGGCTTGTGTTGGGTTGGGGGAGGTTCATGTGGCCCAGAGTATTCACGGATGCGTTCTGAAGGCTGGTTATGAGAAGGATAATTATGTTTCTATTGCCCTTCTTGACTTGTATACTAGACATGGAGACCTTGGTGATGCCCAGCAAGTATTTGAGGATATGCCAAAAGAAGATGTGATCGCTTGGAGTTTCATCATTTCACGCTCTGCTCAGACTGACCAGAGTGACGTGGCTGTGGCTATGTTTCGTCGAATGAGGCAAGCTTTTGTCATGCCTAATGAGTTTACATTAGCTAGTATGTTGCAGGCATGTGCTAGTATGGCTGGCTTGAATATGGGGAAGCAAATACATTGCCTTGTCATGAAAATTGGACTTGATTCTAATGTGTTTGTCTCAAACGCCCTAATTGATGTTTATGCAAAATGTGAAAGGATGGAGGACTCAACCTCATTGTTTGAGCGATCAAAAAACAAAAATGATGTGACGTGGAATACTATGATTGTTGGCTACTGCCAATTAGGGGATGGCGAGAAAGCATTAATGATGTTTAAGGATATGCTTGAACACAATCTAGTACCAACGGAGGTCACCTATTCAAGTGTGCTTCGTGCGTGTGCTAGCCTAGCAGCAGTGGACCCTGGAATGCAGATTCACTCTTTTACTATTAAAACTAAATTTGATAGGGATAGTGTGGTAAGTAATTCTTTGTTAGATATGTATGCCAAGTGTGGAAACATTAAGCCTGCTCGTTCAGTGTTTGATAAGATGGAAAAACGGGATGAAGTTTCATGGAATGCCATGATTTCAGCATATGCCATGCATGGCCTTGGGAGGGAAGCATTGGGGATCTTTGAAAGGATGCAGAAAACAGACTTAAAACCAAACAAGTTAACTTTGGTTGGTGTTTTGTCAGCTTGCAGCAACATGGGACTGTTAGATGAAGGACAAGCTTACTTTAATTCAATGATTAGAGACTATGGTATTGAGCCATGCATAGAGCATTACACCTGCATGGTATGGTTATTAGGGCGAGCAGGTAAACTTGCTAATGCCATGAAATTGATCTCAGAAATGCCATTAGAGCCTAGTATCATGGTGTGGCGCGCTATGCTTGGAGCTTGTGTTATACACAATGATCTTGATCTTGGAAAAATTGCCGCGGAACAGGTGCTTGAAATGGAACCCCAGGATGAGGCAGCCTATGTGTTACTGTCGAACATTTATGCTTCGGCAAAGAGATGGGGGAATGTAGCTCATGTTAGGAAAAGCATGAAGAAGAAAGGCGTGAAGAAAGAACCGGGGTTAAGTTGGGTTGAGACTCAGGGTAATGTACATTACTTCACTGTCGGGGATACATCACATCCTGATATTAGGCTAATAAATGGGATGCTTGAATGGTTGAAGAAGAAAATTCAGAGTGAAGGATATGTCCCTAATTGCAACACTGTTCTGCTTGATGTTGAAGACGATGAAAAAGAACGTCTCTTGTGGTCCCATAGTGAAAGACTAGCTTTGGCTTTTGCGGTAGTTAGGACCCCATTGGATAGTCCCATCCGTATAATTAAAAATCTTCGGATATGCGCTGATTGCCATGCTGCAATTAAGCTTATATCAAAGGTTATACAGCGAGAAATTGTTATTAGAGATATAAATCGATTTCATCACTTCCAGGATGGTTCCTGCTCCTGTGGGGATTATTGGTGAATTCTTGTGCAGTGACATTAACAGGTCCTTGCTATCATTGACTAGAATTTTCTGGTGAGTAGCACAATTTGAAAAGGTTGTTGAGCCTGGAGTTTTTCATCATATGAAGGTATATCATGGGATTCTGTTACACCAGGTTCTTGATGCTCTTTGTTATATGAGCTGATTGAAGATGCCTGTGAAGAGGTCCTTGGAATTGTTGCGGTACGCTCTTGTAGGCACTTGTTTTTTAATTCTTGTTATTGTTTCCAGAAAATAATTGCAGTTCAAAATTCGTTTGGTTAAAGCACCGGCAATATCTTGGAGATCTTTGGTTCTCTGCCACCTTCTATTGTATGCTTGTCAAGGATATTTTTCCTTTGGCTACTGAAATTAGTTAATTTAATAGCTTTTACGACAAAAGTGTTGGCAACATTAATGATTGCATCTTGTTTCTAGCATGTAGCTAGTGCTACCATTTACTTGTTTGACCTGCTGGATAGACATCTGATTGCCATCTGAATAGGTTATATAAGTGACCTGCCAGATAATGTACTTGAGATAATTCTGAAATGCTTATATATGATGCCATAAAAGCAAATGTAGTGCCAGGAAATGGAAGTATACATGGGTGAAGCTTTCCAAACTAGCCCCTGGTGTATGTATTCTTTATAGCATGTACAGATGACATCAGTGACCCCCTCGAATCTAAGTCTGTATTCTTTATAGCATGTACAGATGACATCAGTGAACCCCTTGAATCTAAGCACATGAACCTCTTGACAACTACTCTTACACAGCATGTGCTCCACTTAGAGTTGTTCTTTATATCTTGGATTTGGGCCGTATAAACAATGCAGAGATCAAACTAGTTATCTGCTTGGACTTACGGAATGGAATTCATAAATCGATTGTGATGAAGGGTTGTACTGTTCGGCATGCTTTGCCTTCTTTCTCCTTTATTTGTACTGAGCTGGCATTGGAGCTCCAAAATTTTGTATTTTAGTGGCTTCTGAAACCCCCAATGGTTTCTGTCTGAATTTGATCAGGTGTTGTAATCTGGACAAATTATCCAGTTTCATAGCCAGTGGTCCCAGAACTTTTGAAGAATCAATTGGATTGAGCAGATTTAGACCTCAATATCTGCACCCATGCCCTGAGACTGCGGGAATTGTCTGTTGCTGGTTGTTCAGATCTCTGTCCTTGGAGAATACCTCTGTATGTTCATTTGGCAGATATAAATGAAGATTTTGAGAACCTTTGCAGGAACTTCATTGAGATCAAGAACCTTGAATTGGGAGGCTACATTTGCTGGGTGAGTGAATTAGCTATGGTTTATTTCCCTTTCTTTAACAAGTTGCATTCCTCTACCCCCCCCCCCCCCCGGTTTTTAGGGACTAACATTTTCAATCTCTCCTGAACAAGCAAGGTTTTAAAAAATGTTCCGTGGCAAGGTGCAAAGCTCTCAGATGCTAATTCTCTTCCAAGGAAGCTCTGAACAGATCGAACAGTGATATCTAAACATGGTTTTGGTCGTTGAAGAGGACTTTGGACTCATGAAAGTTTCATAGTCTACTGTGCTTAATGAGAAGCTCCCCTAACTTGCAACCAGTTCAAATCAGGGTAAGTTTATTGCATGGTAACAAACTCTTTACATCTTTATACAAGTGTTTCCCCTCACAATGTCGTCTTCATCTTCTTCTACTTTTCCCTCCCCCCTCCCTCCCTCCCTTCCTTCGCATGTTATAGATGTATATGCATGTATCCTTACTGTTCATGATAGAAGGGAGAGGGAGGCTTTCATAAGTGGTGAGGTTGTGGACAGACACGCATGCATGCATCCTTACCACGTTCATGATAGAAGCATATCAAGCCGTTGATGATATTTGTACTGTGTGTTGGTGGTGAAGGGGAGAGACGGCTCATGGATGGTGACCGTCTCTTTGGCATTATTCTTCAAATCAATGAGTGACGTAGCAATGACGGTCCCAACTGTGGGGGTAGTGAGCTTCACAAGGAGGAACTACACGAGGAAGACATCATGACAGGATTGGTGCAAGTCCATCAAGGAGGGGTAACCGATGAGAGAGTACCTGTATTTAGAAAAGCACTTGAATCGCATGAGACTTGGCTGAAAGCCTTGAAAGCAGTTCTAGGAGAATGTCGACAGGGGATATTATCATGATCGGCCATGCTGCATATGTATAGCAATAATGAACCGTTCAAATAAGATCTATAAGATGCATATATATGTGCTATTGAGTATTGACGAGTAATTTGTTGCTTTGGCCCGTTAGATATGTTCATGCTTATGCAAACTTATGTGTAAGCCTATAAATATGATGTATACTTCATTCCAGGATTGGTGTCTTTTGTATGTAGCTAGCGTTTGTATTTTGCTGACATGTATACAGTATACGGTTTAATAGCCGAAATCTTAAACCGATGCTCAACTTGTTTAATTAGTATCTTGTAACAATATGATTCTTTAAGAAATCCAAACAATTATATGTCAATCAGTTTCACAATTTTTAATGTAAAGATGCCAGCTTATCTTAAAGATTTAAGATAGAGGAGTGGTTTGCATAGTGGAAATGCAGTTCTGCTACCTTCAACTAGCCTGTTTGAATTTGTTTCTTCGATTGGGAAACAAATTATGGTTATCCATGCATCTTGATATCTCATGTTAATTACTAGGCCTTTGTTCTGTTCCAATTGTTGCTTTTGGTCAATCTTCGATGAATGATATACATTCATGAAGTTTCCGATCAGCTGAATTAATTTCCCTTTTCTTCTAGGAGCTTCAAAACATGTGAGATTAGTTTTGAGGTTTACCATTGAGAAACTCATCAACGCGTTTATTTCCTCTTGGTTTTTTTGATGGAATACATATGTGGCAATCTTGAACTAGATACATCGACAATAATAGAGAGATCAGTTGTTATATCATAGTGTTTGACTGACCTATCTTGTTAGATAGGTCTACAGACATAATTTTAATTTTAATTTTAATTTTTTTTGTAAGAGAGACATAATTTTGACAGACATGGGACAAATGAAAATAGGGGGGGTTTTGGAGATTGAAAAGAAAAAAAAAAAAAGGAAGTCGTCTCTTGATCATGGTAAAATTTTACCCTAC
The DNA here is from genome assembly GCA_017589665.1 of Selenicereus undatus. Lineage (NCBI taxonomy): Eukaryota > Viridiplantae > Streptophyta > Magnoliopsida > Caryophyllales > Cactaceae > Selenicereus > Selenicereus undatus. Next base: position 122,093,438 of record JACYFF010019584.1, on the reverse strand, counting down.
AAAACTATAAATGCACATGTAAAAACAAATGATGATTAATTTTATAGAAATATAAATTAGCCTAAGGTTACTTACATATGAATTTTCCTAAACTCCGAAAATTAGGACCCATACTAAAAATTGTTGTTATAACATTGGCTAAACATAGAGTGGATATCAAACAAATTAAGTATCAATATGATTTTTTTTTTCAATGATTCTAATGAAAATATATAGCAGAAGGCCCATAAGCAACTGATGCAATAGCTTTTCTTTAAAAAAAAAAAAAATTAATTAGTTGCCATATTATTAGCTCTAAAGGAAATAGGAAATCAAAAAAATATATATAAAGGGTTGGGGTGGGGCAGTGTTTATATTATACATAGTTCCGGGTCTATTTGGGAAATGCTCAAGTGAGTAAAACAAAATGCTCACTTGATACAATGGATTGCTCAATTATATAAAACAAAATGTTCAATCTACAAATTGGAGAAACAAGAAACAAATAAAATAAAGTTAGCAGATCGTAGATTCAAGCCTATGAGGCCGTGACCTCGACAATGAAAGACAATAACAAACCCATCAACTGTTGGAAGAATAGAAGACCCACAACTATGGCCCTGTTTGGCAATTAGCTGTTAGCTGTTAGCTTTTAGCTGATTGCATTAGCTGTTAGCTAATTGTATTAGCTGTTTGACTTAGCTGATTGCATTAGCTGATTGTAAAAAAAGTGTTTGGTGAAGTTAGCCGTTTCTAACAAAGCTATTTGATAAAATTCCACTTATACCCATTACTCAATTTCGTTATTTTTCTAACAAAATAATTTTTCATTGGATATTTATTTTTCTTTTCGATATGAATTATGAATTAAGACTAATGTGATATATAAAATTACATTTATACTTTTTCCTAATTTTAGTACTTATCATCAAAATATATTTTTAATGTTAAATGTTTTCTTTTTTAATAGCAATTGAAATTATGTGATATAAAAAATATTTATATATCATATAAGACTAACATAAATTATTTGTTAAATTAAAGTATTAAAATTAAAAGCATTATCTTCAACATCATGATCATCAACAACTCTTGTCTTAAAAAAGAAAAAAAATAAATTGAAAAATTTAAAGTATAAGCATCCAACATTTGGGAATATCATTTGTGAATGACATGTAATGTAAATTTGTCCAAATTATAAGGTTAGTATGGTCATTATAATAGTAAACATCAAAAAGCTCTTTGAAAAAGCTATCTCAAAGAGCTTTTTGTAAAAGAGTTTTTTGGGTATAAAAAGCTAATCTAAAAAGCTAATCAACCAAACACCTCAAAAAGCTTTTTGACCAAAGTTAAACAGCTAATACCCCCAAAAAGCTCTTTTTGCACCTAAAAAGCTCTTTATCAAACATGGCCTATATAAATTTCAGCACAAAAAAAAGTGTCCGGGACAGGCCTATGATATAAATTGTACGGGCTTTTTTTTGGGGGGGGGGGGGGGGCTGCGAATACCCCCTGAGCGTCTGTCGAGTGTCAACCCTAGCTAGCTAGTTCTGGTGAAATCACGGAGAACGCACGCAGCCAAGCTAAACAAGGAGAGGGCAGAAGGAAGTGCAGGAAACAGAATGGCTGATAATGATATGATCCCTATTGACATTGTGATGGAAGTACTGTCAAGGCTTCCAGCCAAACCTCGTACGCGATTCAAGTGCGTCTCTAAACACTGGTTCTCTCTCATCACTCATCCCTCCTTTGTGGACATGTACGGATCTCGTGGTGGTGTCTTCCTTGTAGTCCCTCCCTCTGCGCTCTTCCAAACCCTCCCGTTGGGACCGTCGTTTCTACGTTATCAATTGGAAGAACAAGATTCCCGAACATAGGGTCACCGTTCATGACCCATTTGTTCCCTTCACTACCACCAAAGTCACAAACATCGTCAATGGATTGATATGCTTCTATCACCACTCCGATGAGCAAGCATGCATGTCCATCTACAATCTCTCCCCCTGCCCCTCCCCCACCAACGAGAACCCGCATTAAGAGGAGATGCCGCTTGGGTTTTGATCCAATTAACAAGGCATATAAGCTCATGCATACGTACCGGCATGACAAATATCCTATTGATTGGATGGAATGTCAAGTGTTCAGCATAGGGGAAATAGACAATGCATGGAGGTCTATTGATTTATCCAATTTTCCTGTTAGTATTGCTACTGATGATACTGGGTTTTGTTATGACGGTGTCCTACATCGGACTTCGGTTAACCATCAAGCAAAAATAAAATGCTTAATCACCTTCAATATTAGCAGTGAGAAGCTTGGATATATCAACTACCCGCAACAGGAAATACCAGTGGGTGATGTCTCGGCATTTCAAATTGGAGGACATCTTTCTATAGTTTGCATTCCATGGCACAGGAACACTTATGAAACTTCCATCATTTTGTGGAGATTGATGGATCGAAAAGACAATGAAAGGTTGCTGTGGACCAAAGAGGTTATCGCTTGTCCATTTCACAACCATGTAAAAGAAACTATCAGATGCAGTGATTTTGGTCTAGTTTCTTTGGTGATATGTGGCAAAAGGTCATATTTGGCTATTATTGATTGCTATGATCTAACAGCCAGGAAACACATGGTGCTAAAAGTGAATAACGCTCAAGGATTTTTAAGTCCATATTTTGATTGTTATTTAACCCCTATTGGTGGGTTTGGGGCTTCAGTGTTTGTTGAAACTTGAAAACATCATGCCTTTGAAGAGCTTGAACATTGAGAAAAGACCCATGTTATGAAATTTTTGGTGATTGTTGTAAAGTCTGGGGAATCAAGGGAATGATTGCAAAGGCTTTCAAGGAGTTCTTATGTTCACTTTGTTTAACCCCCCAAAAATTGAGGTTTCTTCTTCTTGTTCTTCCAATCGATGACGAAGAAACAACGGTCCCAACCTTGGGATCGGCTGACGCGACCATTGGGACGGATTAAAAGGAAAACACGAACAGCTTGGCTGTAGAAACGAGAGAGATCAAGGTCCACAAAAGAAGGGGTGCGTGACAAGGGCGGAGCTATTAAAGAGCAAGGGGGGTCAATTGACCTCCCAGCTTTTAGGGGAAAAAAAATTTAAATATGAGATATTTTTGCAGATAACAAAAATAGATGTATATTAATTAGTTTATATATATTCAACAAATGTGTGAATAGTAGAGTGGTTGGTTGTTTCTTACTCCATTTCAAAGGTCATGGGTTTGACTCCTCCTTCCACAAATCTGGCTTTTATGTATTTTTATTTTATTTTTGACTTTTACCCTTTCATTTTCTCTATTTTTTTTTCAAAACGCAGCTCTCATCCTCTCAACTCTTTGCCCAGACTCCTCCTTCATGCCCTCACTGGCTCACTAATGCAGTCACCAATCCCACGCACTCTCTCCCTCTTACTCTTTGCCCAACCGCCGCCACTAGCGCCGCCACCCATGGTCCGGCCGCTCCACTTGTGCCGCCGCCTCCACTCCTCCTTAACTCTCCTCCTAAGTCCCAAATCCCAATTTGAGGTAACTCCCAAAAATTTTCAATTTTTGTTTTTAATTTTGTTATTTTGTAAATAATTATGTTTATTTTATTGACCTTAATTAGATTCATGTTAAATAATTAATTAACTTAATGAATTACTCATGATTCATGAATTGAAAAATGAGGATTTTAACCTAATTATCTTTTTGGTTGAAGATTTAAAGTTGGGATAATTTTGTTTGTAATTGCTTCCTTGTTTATATTTAGTTTACTAATTTTTATTGAATTTGTGTTGAATAAGTGGTTAATTTAGAGATTTACTCATCAATTAAAAAATTAAGTTTTGCCTTTATTGATTGAGAATTTAGGAATTAGAATTTGAGTAATTTGTTGGTTTTTGTTTGTTTATTTGTGTGAAATTTATTGACTTTAGTCAAATTTGTATTTGTTTACGATAAATAATTGATGGATTTAATGATTTATTAAACACCATGAACCTAAGTAAGAAATTGATTGTGTTTTTCAGTTCGAAATGGAGAAAATTTTCAACAAGATAGCTAGACGATTTGTTGGTTCAAGCTCTGCATCAGAAAACTATTATGTGTATTATTAATCTTGCCCTCCCTTACTTTGAATCCTAGCTCCGCCTCTGGTGCGTGATGGGAAATAATAAATGTATAATTAATTACACACGCACTTGAATTGGGCTGGAAGCCTTGCAAATACGTCAACTAGAGTGCTTGCAGTCAGCACCTCATCATCTATATTGCTGTTTTTAGTCATTCGATCATTTGTTTTAGGCAAGATACAAAATTATGTTCACTCTTCTGATAAATTTCTATGTTAGCATTTTTATTCCTAATATATAATCTCAACTAAAGTTACTTATCTATAGCTAGGGCTGTCAAAGTCTGATCCGACCCGATAACCCGACCCGAATTTATTGAGAGAAACACGAACCCGATCTGACCCGAACTGATTTCGACCCGAAGTCGACACGATTTGACCATTTAGTGTGAAAACTTGTTATTTTTCAGTTTTGAACAAATCTAAGCTATTTTCAAGGCCGACACGAAATTGACTCGTTTATTAAATAGGTCAACCCAACCCAACCTATTTGACAGCCCTATCTATAGCTCCTCTTTTTCGTAAAAATCGACTGATCCTTCCACTTTATCCTCCCTCAAGATTTAGGGCGCCAACTAATGAGGCTCTATGAATCCATATATAGGGACTTAAAAAATAACTAAATAATGATTTGATTTAAGTTACTTACATTCAATCTAATGTAACTGATATTAACTCTCATTATTCATTTAAGTATAAGTGGATTAAAATTTATTTATAAATTTTAAGTTTACATAGGTAATGGCTGGTCATGTAACTTATAGAAGTACAAATATCGATCATGGTAGTCAGTAGTATAAGACCACCTCCAATGGTCGGCTCGCAGGGGCGGGGGAAGTGGAGGGGCCGGGTGAGCCGTGGGGTTGCCTGTTGTCTCGCAATGGTCGGCTTGAGAATCATAGCTTGCTGAGCTGCTGTAGGCCGCAAGGAGCTCCGCCTTCTCTTTTTTTGTCGTTTTGCCATCCAAAACGCCGTCGTTTTGGGGGTTGATTGGGGTTTTTTGACTGGAATTTGTTGTGTAAAAATAAGAAAAAAAACCGTGTTGATTTGGGCCTGGCAATTGGAAAGCTGGTGGCTCTACCCACTTCAATTTTGTTTTGTGTATAAATTGTCCAATTATCTTCATTACTCTCACATAAAATTCTCTCAATCTCTCATCCTCTTCAAAAAAATTTTATACCTAAGCATGTGTGCATTGTTTTTAATTCAAACGCTTGTGTTGTTTTTTTTTTTTTTCAAAAAAAAAAATCGTGAGCCTTGAATTAGTTGCGTTATTAAATTATTATGTGTAAATTATTTTTCACAAAATTAATAAAGCCAAATGACAAACCATGACATAAAAACTAAACTAAATAAATATGGTTAGTTGTGGGGTCTATATATATTATTTTATATGATGAGCCAAAATAGTAAGCTTTGCATTGAAAAGATAGAGGATTATTAGTCAAAAATATACTAATATGACAATAATAAATCTTTATTAATTAGTTAAAAAACTAACTCACTACTGAGAATGTTCTAAATAAGCAATTTTACCGTCGACACCCAGGGGGACCCGCTAGTTAGGATTTTTTTGTCTTTTTCTATTGACGGGGTGATCAAAGTTGACACACGCCGAAGAAGAAATTCAACGGGATATACCACCTACTCGCGCCCCCCGCCCCCCGGAAAAAAAGTCTTTATGCCAAAAAAATGAAAGAAGAAAAAAAATAGGGCGTGGGTCTGGTGCCGTTTCCGTTCGTCATCGTCCTCCATTCCAGCGTAAAATCAAATTGATGTATCATTGTTGCTCAAATCAGTCCAACTATCAGCAATTCCCTCTCTAATCAGGTATGTCATTAACACACTCTACGAATTCTTCAGCAACATTCAGTCATTTTTGCTGATCTCCTTTTTCTTTCCCTTTTTTGGGTTGAAATTAGTTCTTTGAAATTCTGCCACCCAATGACGAATTACCCTAATTTACTCTTTAATCAAACTTATGGAATCAAAATTGTTCATTCATTCGGCAATTTGCTTGCTTGGTTTTGCGGCTGTGATCATATAGATCGTTTTAGAATTCTGACAAGGGTTTATTCATGCTTGATTTTCATTTTTCCCCCCGCTTATTTTCCTTTTGATGGTTTCAGTATTGCTGTTGTTGTTGCAAATGAGAGGTGAAAAGGATGTAATTTTCCAACGATCTGATTTAGGGCACATTTGTCATGGTCAGAATCCTGATGATATTATGGAGAAATTGCGAATATGTTCTTTTTGATGTCAAATTGGTGATATTTTGGACATAAGATGAATGCTGGAAATTCTCGTAGTTTTGTCTATTTTTGGTGTTTAATGTAGAGAAGATTTCCTCTCTTTAAACTTGACTAATGCAGATGTGGGGCAATTTGGCTCCTTGTTCGTTGGATGATATCCTTGTGTTTCTTGTAAAATATAACGAAGTTGTATGGCTTCCATAAATGGATGGAATTTTTTGCTTTTGTCCATCCTGTAATAGTCCACAGCTTTTGCTAGAGGAAGTAGGGCTGGATTTATCAGTTGAGTCATCCAACTCTGTTGGTTTTGGTGTAGTATCCCTCTGAGCATACATGTGTTAGTATATGCAAGTGGAGAAAATTTGTGTAAGCATTAAATCTCTCCCCCTTTTTCTGCAGCTTCATTGCTTATATGGAATAGTGTGATTCGATTTGGAGGATTAAATTGTTGATTTGCCACATGTAAAGGTAACTTGCTATGCAATTGTTATCAGTATTACCTGTTTGCTGTGACCTTTGCTTGGCTGTAGTGGGTGATCGTTCATGCTATTCTCTACTTTATGTAGCCCCTGTTATGGAGGTTCATTATGCATTATGCTAATCTTTACACGTGGCCCTTAAATTATTTACCTGGGTCTTAGATTGGACACTGTTGAGAGCAGTTAATTTCTTAATGCAGTCAGGATATTGGCGTGGCTACCTGTATTTGCCGGTTCCATTTCTGGCATACTGCTGAAACGGCTAGCGGAGCAGAACAGAAGTTGTTCCTACATTTAGGGTGCAGGAAAGGCAGTGGAGAATGGACAGAATAAGTGACTTGCCAGATAATGTTGTTGAGATGATCATAGAATGCTTACCCTTACGTGATGCAGCAAGAACAAGTACTCTGTCAAAAAAGTGGCAGTATAAATGGGCAATGCTTTCCACACTATGTCTAGACTATATATTTTTTGATACCATGTACAGACGACGTCGGAAACCTCCTGTACTAACTTATCCCAGCCTTGTCAAAACTATTCTATTGCAGCATATTGGCCATTTACAGAAGTTTGTGATTTATATCCCTAATTTAGATGCTCCAGGCAGTGGGGAAATCAATCTGACTATCCGTGTTGCTTTAATGAATGGAGTTCAAGAATTGGCTGTGATCAAAGCTGAGGGTTGTGCCCCACATGCTTTGCCTTCTTTTCTCTTCTGTTGTGCTGAACAGATGACGAAATTGGAGTTCATAAACTGTGTGTTAAGCCCTCCACTTGAATTTAGAGGTTTTCGAAACCTCAAAACCCTGGATCTGAATTCGATCACTTTTTCCAATTTTGAGAGATTGTCCAGTTTCATATCCAGTTGTCCCAGACTTCAAAGAATCGCATTGAGTGACTTGAACAAGTCAGATCAGCATCTCTACATTCATGCCCCAAATCTGGAAGTTTTTTCCATAGGAGGTGCTTTCAGATCTGTTCTTTTTCAGGAAGCTCAAAATTTAGTCTCTCTCAGAATCTTTTTGGCAGACATAAATGAGGATTTCGAGGAAGTGATACTGTGTAACGATTATATGCTTCGACTCTTCAGCAAGTTGAGTAAGATCAAGTACCTCAAATTGGAAGGCTACATTTGCATGGTGAGTGAGATCACTCATCACTGTAGTTTGGTCCCTAAGCACTTCGCTTTTCTTCTACTTTTGGTTTTTACAATTTAATTTTCAGCTTCAGTATTCTTAGCATAAATACACCCCCCAGCCTCCCTGAAAGGAAAATGGAAAGAAAAATTGAATTTTTGCCACTTTGATGTGAAGCTTTTGGGTGCTGATTATGTTCAAGGAGCGCTCTCAATAGAACTTGATAATTTGAAGACCATTGAAGCTGTTTCTGTGGACTTGGGACACTTAAGGGAATTTCGTTGTCTACTACGGTTGATCAGAAGTGCCCCTAATTTGCAAAAAGTTGAAATTACTGTAAGTGCATGATGTAATATCCTCTCAGTCTCAATGAACTTGCTTCGTATCAGTGTTATGATTGAATGAAAGAGCGGATAATTGTTTTGTTGGTTTCAAGTGAGGTATTCATTCAGATGGAGGGTTTTTCAGCAAGAAAGCTAATAGCAAGTTTATCATGCTTAATGCACAGGTGTTTAGAGATGAAAATACCATTGGAGAGCCATATTTTCTATCTGATGCAGCAGATTATGTAGATTGCAGCTTCCGGAATCTTCAAACTGTGAGAATCAACGAACTTGTGGGAACAAAGGCTGAATTGAAAATGATCGAGATTCTGCTTCGCCATTCACCTGTTCTTCAAGTCTTGTCCATCCAAGTTGAATCAAAGCTTGATAAAGATGCTAAGCTAGAGTTGTCAAAAGAGTTGATGAGATTTTGTCGTGCATCCCCGACGGCACAGATCTTATGCACATATGATGAAGTCAAGGCCTAGGTAATCTCCATACTACAACTGAGGCGGACACAAATAGATTTGCGGCATTGCAATTTGGTCATGTGCTGCACAATCCAAGCTGTCATTTTTTGGCTCTTTATTTAAAGACATTCGAAAGAGCTGTTCAGGTTGCCTTTCTGTTTGGGGATTTTTTGGGGGGGGGGGGGGGGGGTTTGCTGCCTTCTAAATGTTGCGTTAACATTTTGCTTTCAAAATGATTATCCCTGAGTATAACATTTCTTTGTCATTTATCATGGCTTGCATTGCCTTCATGTTTGGAAGTTACTTTTGATAAGATCTTTTTTTCTTTTGTGTGTGTGTTTGGGGGGGGGGGGGGGTTGTGTAATAAAGGAATACAATCAGGGTAACAGACTACTGATAAGATTTGGCTTGAAGAAATCTATACGTGAATTGAAGGGGACTTTTTTGACACCAGTTCAAATAACATGGCTACATTTTTGAATCTACAATGGGTTTTGCTAAAAGTTGAAAATGATTATATGTGTCTTCTTTCATGAACCTGAGTTGATCTGCTGACCAGCTTATGAGTACTTCATGATCGAATAGGGAATAGTAGATTTCTCCATAGGCATACGAAACTTGACTTCTGCCCACATACAACTGTCCCACAACTCTTGTAGGAAGATTTAGTGCAAGAACTAGAGTGTGGTGGATAAGGGTAGATAATCGTGTCATTCTCCTTGTCATCTGCAGGGCTTTGGCAAGAATTCGAGCTCACTTCCTCAGGGGACCCATTCCAACAGTATAGGGCTACCTCAGGGTATCTATTCCAACAGTATTGGGAACACTCTTCTGAAGTCCCGTAAGTAAGACAAGTCATCATACCTGACTGTCATCAGACATGTTAAACACTTTCTGACAGCCGTGCACATTGCTTGTTGCAGCTAGGGAAAATGCCCTCATCATGCGCTATGATGAGAAACTCGCCCTCTCTCATGAGCACAAGAATAGGAGTCCTTAAAAGGCCAACTCCTGTCTTCACCAAGATAGGGCTTCCCAGGACCACTGCTTCTTCAAAAGGTGCAACCGTATTTGAACCGTACTTCTATTCAAGTCTATTTAATTCCTTGAGCACAATTTTATTTTTTGATTCAAGTTCCTGTGCTCCTTCATCAAGCTAGGTTAAAAAATTCAGCTGGTCTTCATTCCAAGCCTTGAACTTATCAAAGCCATTAGCCAAGACGCTGTTACGTTTGAGTTATCTGAGCTAGGAAATTAAGTCCTCATCTCGTGCACATGAACATGAAAGCACACTAACACAAGGCACCAATTTATGCTTCCATCATACGAATGGAAATTATGGGTTTGTACAGGTGGAAATATTGTTAGACTCTATAAGACCAGTATGCTTCCACAGTTTCACCTTATTACAAAACGATACATCTTATTGTTCTGTTTGCCTTTTAGTGGACGCCAATCAACCTTTGTTATCTTAATTCTAGATCTGTTTTGTGGATAGTCTAATGAGTAATGACCCTGGTTGTCACCCTGATTGTGTTCTTCATAGGCTTTCATCTTTGTCATGTTATTTACAGCTTGAGATAGATGGCATTAGCACATTCAATATTGAGAATCCGTAGTTTGAACGTATCAAGCTACGTGATTCATGTATTCATTGAGATGATAGAACATACTAATAGTGCACTTGATGGCCTAGGTCTTGGTAACAGATATCAGGGGCCTTGACCTTAGTTAACTGATCTTTTGTGCTTTTGTCTTTTCTTTCAAGGGCGTTAGATGTAGGCAACCAAGTGGAGCCCTTAGAACTCAATTACAGCAAAGTTATGAGCCTGTGGAATATGTCCTGTTCAAGTAGGGTGATTTACTAATGAGGGAGCAAAGAAGAAAAATAGTCAGAAAGCAAAGAGAGGAAAACCCTGAAAACAGGGCATGCTAAATTGCTAATGGCTTCGAGAACACATAAGGGCCCCTATAAAATGTTGCTCACAATCGGGCAAAAGGCACTGTAGACCTTGTGAATGTCATAGAAATCACCCAAATGAGTTTGTAATTTCATATCAATCTTATTCAAAACTGAAACCATAGAAGGCAAAGAGTGACAAACTTCAGTCTTGGGTAGAAACTGATGCAAACACCCCGGAAGATTCAAAATCCAATTTGATTCTGACAAGAAAGAATGCAATTCGCGTTCAACTCAGAGCTCAAAATTAAGACAATCTAGCTTAAATCAATTGGGATGACCAGTAGTCTTCAATCTTGAAGTTATCGTTAACTCAAAATCAGAAAGTCTGTTCCCTTTATCAGATGTTCTACAAAGACAGACAACTCTACTGTCAGAAGTTCATGGCCCCTTGTAAATGTCACTCATCGTGGAGAGCATTTGCCTTCCTTTCATCTGATGTATAAGGAATGAGCAAATTGCTTCCCAGAGAAAGGCAATCCATGAATGTTGTTTATTGAATTCGATCAAGTCAGTCTCCAAATTTCCAATCTCCGACTTGCTCTTCTATGTTGATTTTTTAGTTTCTTAAATGTCAGAAAACATGCTCAATATAGTTGAACACGCGATTTGATGAAACATAACATCTGTGAACATATGAAAATAAATATTCCAGATCTTTCAGATCTACAAAGCACAAAATTCAATCAGACATGAAGAAATAAGTTGTACTTCCCTCCATAGTGTTGTTGCAGCTGCTTATCAAAGACACGATGTTTTGAGCAAGTTGTGAAGGCCTTGTGCATTATTTACTTTTAGCACCATCTGTTTCCTGGCTATTAGGTTGTGGTAGTCAACAGTAGTCAAATTCCACTTTGAGCTGCTGTTCGCTAAAGAAAGTGGACCAAAATGGGTGCATCTAACACAGCCTTTAGCGTGGTTCTGACTTGTTTGGTCCACAATTGCCTTTCATTTTCTTTTCGGTCACTCTGTCTCCAGTCTCCACAAAAGAATCACAATCTCAGTCTTATCCTTTGTTTGCCGTGGAATCTGAACTACAGAAAGATGCCCTGCGATTAGGCATGCTGAGGCTTCATGACATAGTGACGCGATTCTACTGGATTGTTGCAATACTTTTTTTCAATTGAAAGTTACTGATTTAACATAAAACTGGTTCCACTAGTAATCGGATTTAGTCCGTTTTTGCAGAATCTTGACTAACGCAATGCCTCAACTCAATCTTAGCAAACTATTTCCCATTTTTGTGTTGAATCCCTTCGAAGGGAATGGTAACAGGCAATCCAAATTCAATACCCCAAGAATTCCGCCACCAAGTGGGAGGTGTGTTGAGGGCTCTAATGTAGCAGTTTTATCCATAAATTGTAAAATTATAGAGAGATTGGTTCGATTGACCCTAGATTTAAAAATCGTAAACTTTAGATTACTCCACAGAACAGGAGCGGAGGAAGTTTAGAGAGATATTTTACTTTAGTCTATGCAATTCAGGTTGAAAAAATACTACATATTTGCCATTTTCAACTATGCAGATTTCAGCACGGAATGGTGACAGGCAATGAGACAAATAATTGCATGCTCATGGGCCAAAACTGAAAAATTAGAAGCGTAAAATTGGGGAAAATTCCAGCAAATCTGGATCGAACGGATTTTTACCAACGGCTGATGTAAGTTTCTTGAGTTGTGCACTTTCATATGAGGTAGGCGGTTTCATTTTAGGAGCTTCGCGCGAATGGAATGGGATAACGATCGATTGTGACTTTCACTTGCAAAAGTTCAATTCTTCAATGCTGTTAATTAAATGTATATGATCAATTACAGTCTTCAACGAATTCCGTAGGCAAATAAGCAATATTGCTTGTTCCACTGCCACTTACCACTTTTATTCTAAAAAATGTTGAAAAATATAACCATATAATTGAAGCTTGAAAATGTGATCTAACAAAGAGGCATCCGAAACTCAAAGAAGGATGTATTCCGTAGGCAATTATTTACGTACGTACATACCTATCCTAATGTTACTGATGATAGAAACTACACTCGTTTAAAACTTTTGTTATAAAATCAGCATTGATGTTTTCATTTTCTAACAGACTTATTAGACAATACCCAAAACCCATTTGTGGATTGCAGAATGTATGGGTTTATGCAAAACGAGATAAGCAAGGTTGTTGACTGTCGTAACCGTCCTAATGTGTAACTATTGTCCATACACAGCAGAATATAACAATGGCATTCATTTTAATGACTGTGAACTTACACGTGAACATAAGTACTCCGCTTCTCTCGAATCTCCAAATCACATAATTCAATCAGACATGAAAACACAAGTCGAATCCCGATGTGCATCACGATCCTAACACCAGTCTTTCAATGTTGTTGCTCTTCCAAGGCATAATGTTCTTAACAAGTAGTGCAGGCCTGAATCCATAGAGAGGAGTGGAGTCCTCGTCGTACACAGGACTTAAAAACCCTTGAGCATTATTTACTTTCAGCACCATGTGTTTCTTGGTTGATAGATTATAGCATTCAATAGAAGCAAACTCTGACTTCTTGCAACAAATGACTAAAGAAACTAGACCAAAGTGACTGCATCGAGCATCCCCTCCTACATAGTTTATAAATGGACAATTAATGACATCTTTCATCCACAATGGCCTTTCGTTGTCATTTCGATCAATTTGTCTCCATAGAGTGATCATAACATACCTCTCTACGGGTAGGAATACCGGTAGGGGTAAGGTTGCCTACAACTGGATCTCCCCAGAAGCGGGACCCACACTGGGAGGTATTGTTGTTGTTGTTGTTGTAGAGTGATCATAACATCAGTATTGCCCCCCCTTTGCTGTGGAATCTGAACTACAGAAAGACCTCCTTCTACCAAGCATACAGAGCGTTCATCACATGGTGACGTTTCCTCTTGTGTGTAGTTGATATATTCGAACTTCTCCTGCTCAACATGGAAAGCAATCAAGTGTCCCAATGCAGTTTGATACGTATAATATGTGTCCGAAAGCCAATATAGGATCCCATCATGACAAAACCCCGTATCACGAGCAAAGATGCTGACAGGAAAATTGGATATATCGATCGGCCTCCATGCGTTGTCCCTTCCCATGATGGTAAGAACATCGCATCCTTCCCCACGCTTACTAGACTTGTTCCACCAGTGAAGTAGTAGTTTGTATTCCTTGTTCATCGGATCAAAACCCAGGTGGCATCGCCTTTTAACGGCGCTTCTTATTGGTGAGGGAGGGAGAGGGAGGTCTTCGTGAGTGGTGAGATTGTAGATGTGTATGCATACTTCCTCATCGTAGTCATGATAGAAACATACCAATCCATTGACGATATTTGTTACTGCATTGGTGGTGAATGGAATACAAGGGTCGTGGACGGTGACCCTATGTTTGGGTTTCTTTTTCGAATCAATGATGTAGAAACGACGGTCCCATCTATAAGGGCATCCAAAGAAGTTTAGAGGAGAGACTACGAGGAGCTGTCCGCTCTGAGATTGGTACAAGTCGACAAAGGAAGGATGGATGATGAGAGAATACCAACATTTAGACACACACTTGAACCGCATAAGAGACTTGGCTGGAAGCCTTGAAAGCACTTGTAGAAGAGTGTCAAGAGGGATCATCTCATCTCATGAGAGTGAACAAGGATGCTTTCTCTTTCTCTATTCCCTTCCGCCTTCAACTCAGGCTTCAGCGTACGTTACGCTTGGGTTTTAATTAGGGTTTTAGCGGTTAACACTACTAATTAACGTCCCTAGAAAGGAAATTAGGTTAAAGATACTCCGCTTCCCCCTGCCTTCTTTTTCAAACGGCAAATCAGCAAACTCTTTGAGATGTACAAGGGTTTTTTTTTTTTGGGGGGGGGGGGGGAGAATTTTTTAGCAAAACTGAAGGATTCGTTTTGTTTGGGAGGATAATCCAAAGAATGTTGACTACATATGATTAAAAAAAATCATTTTTGAGCTGATAAAGTCTTTAAGTCGTTAGTTCCTTCTCCTTAAAAAAAAGAGAAAAAAAAGAACATTTTCAACTCACAATCCCTTTTCCCTTCCTAAAAAGAAAAAATAAGAACATAGGCCTAAAGTGTTCATGCTGGCCTCATTCAGCCATATTGGCCTATAATAATTGTGATTGGTTGAAAACTATCTTGTACTTTTAGGAGTATTATGTCTATATTCTAAAATACTGAAATTTCCCTTTTATTTAAATTTGTCACTTTTCGACCTTTGGATATATCATATTCCTAAATTTTATATTTTTTGAACCTATTGCATTTTTTTCTTTAAATTTCTCAGCAAAATGGAAGATTAATTGTCTCTGGTAAAACCGAAGTTTGATGATTATGGCTTGTTGTGCTCCTTGGAGTATATATAAGCTATCTACTTGGTAGGGGAGAATTTTCGAATGCACCTATTTAATGTTTGTTGTATTTTTGGACACTAATAGTGCTCTTACCTCGTCAAAGTTGCTATCATCCTACTTCTGACTATTAAAATATGACACTTACCTTCTCATATGTGGTTTTTGTGTTTTTATTAGGTATAGTTAGTGCCATCTGCGTTTAGTATTGTATATTTAAATTCTTCTTTATCTATCAAAAGTCTCAACTACTATATTTTCTCAAAATCTTATTATGTAGGTATCTTAAAATCGATCTCTCTATAGGCCGAGATGTTTGTAGCGGCAAGGTTACCTTTAGCTGGATCTCTCCAGATCATGTAAAAGTGTGACCCATACTGAGAGTAGTTATTTTTGTTGCATGGTGGCCTAAACCAAGTACATAAACATAAATGCATGGCCATTGGCCGAAACAAAAGGTGATCTAGGTTTTCTCGTGCACCCCATTTGAAGTATGAGAGCTTTATTTGAGGATGTGAAGAATATGAAGGTGGGTATTATCCTGCATTAATAAGTGAGCATGTTTATAAGCTATTGAGTTACTCCATCCATTGTCTATTGGTTCTAAATTGAATCCTCATTTAAACTTATATGCATAACTTGTTTGTTTAAAACCCAATTTATATAAAAAAATTTAACATTGTATTAGAGTCAATGTTACTCCACCCTATGCAGGGATCATGCCATGTGTTGGGCCTTGTTAGTAACCCAGACGTGAGGGGTGTGTGAAAAATATAAAAGTGGAAATTGTTTCATATTGATAAAATGGAAGGCCTTGAGCATGCCTATAAGCTATTGAATTACTTCATCTTAGGCCTTGTCAGTAGCCCAAATGTGAGAGGGTGTGTGAAAAATATAAAAGTGTGAGTTGTCTCACATTGATAAAATAGAAAGTCTTGAGCATGCTTATAAGCTATTAAGTTACTCCACCTATGGTCAATTGGTTTTAGGTTGAAACCTCATGCATGACTGTGAAGAATATAAAAGTGCGTGTTGTCTTACGTTAATAAAATAGAAGGCCTTAAGCATGCTTATAAGCTATTGAGTTACTCCACATTGCCAATTAATTTTGAGTTGAAATCTCATTTAAGCTTATATGCATAACTCTTTGTTTACGATCCAATAGTTATATGAAAAAAAATTAACAGATGAAGTTCCTGTTAATCAATTGTGATTTTCACTTGCACATTAATTAATTGCACATGTTTAACAAGAGTATTCAAACAATCAATTTCTAATCCTCTACTTGATATCTATATGTCTACCATGCGTCTTTCCCAACATCTCCTTGAAGGGTGATGTTTTCCACCATTATTAAAGGGGGAATTGCATCACCTATAAGTCGTGGATCATTTTCTAAGTTAATTATCATGTGCCTCCCAGTTGTTAGGTCATAGCAATCAATAGTAACAATGTCTGATCTTTCTGAGCTATGCACCAAAGAAATTAGACGAAAGTCGTTGCATGTAACCTTTTCCCACTTGGAGCTAAAACTTGGGCAGTTGATAACTTCTTTAGTCCACAATGGTCTGTCCTTGCTCTTTCGATCTATCAGCTCCAACAAAGTAATGTCAAGATTTGAAGACTGAGGCCGTAATGGGAGGGCAACTAATGACACATGCCCTCGAATTTGACAAACCGAGAAGTATCCTTCACTTAAACTTATCTCTGGTGGGTATCTTATGAATTCAAACATCTCATGCCCGGCATTGAATTCGACAATGCCATGATCAAAGTTATCAAAGCAGAAATACAGGTTCCAATATAAGGACCTGTCGCGACAAAAGCCATGATCAACTGAAAGAAAGTTCGATGCATCCTCAATATTCGATGTCTCAACGGGTCTCCATGTATTCCCCTCATTGCTCACAGTAAGCACTTGACAATGCACCTTAGACTCATCAATGGAAAACACATCAAGCACCTTATATTGCTCGTTAGTAGGGTCAAACCCTAAATAGAACTTCTTTTTACGCAACCGAACGTTGGTTACCCTAGAAAGAGGGAGTTCTTCGCGGGTGGTGAGATTATATATGGGGATCCAACCCTCATTATCACAATGGACGTGATAGAAGCATATGAATCCATTGGCCGTGTTTGTCACTTTGTACGTGGGGTCAGCCAGAAACGGCTCATAAAATTGGGCCCAAGAGTTGAATTCTTGTTTTCTACCATCAATCATGAGGAACCGGTGGCTCGGGCTAGGGTTCAAGATCCGATATATAGTGTACTCTGGAGAAAGGGTTATGAGAACGATGGTTCGGGCAGATGAACGGGACCGACACAAATTCATGAAATAGGGGTGAGTGATAAGAGAGAACCAGTGTTTAGAAACGCACTTGAATTTCAAAAGAGACTTGGCTGGAAGCCTTGCTAGCACTTCTATCAGTGTATCTGAGTCGATGGGCATCTCCTGCATAACGTTGCATTCACTGTTTATTTCAATCATGCTATCATCATAAGCTCCACAAGACTCGAACGAAATGCTTCCAAATAAATTCATTGCCAATCTTGTTGCAGTGAAGGAGGGAAAATAAATGAGAAAAATAATATGTCAAGAAATATTGAGAGGCAAAAGATGAGAAAAAAACAACTCAAGATTCTGCAATTTCACACATCTTCAGCAACATATGTCCATGGCCCATATATAAGAGCATGTCCAACGGCTCCCTCGCGAGCCAAAACAGAGGAGAGAGAAAGAGGGTGAGGGGGGCTGCTCCAGCGATTCACTTTTGCCTCACGCCTTGCGTGTAACCGCGCAGGTCCGAGCAAACTCTCAGCCGTAGCTTTCATCCCACTTCTTATTTTTTAATATTTTTTAATTAGTTTTTCGTTTTTTTAATTCTAAAAATAAAATTGTGTGTTGTTGAGTGAGTTCATGGGTATTATATTATTTGGTGAGCCAAAGTAATAAGCCTTTCATTGGAGAGATGGAGAATTGTGAGCCAAAAAATTAGATCACAAACTGATGTGACAGAGGTAAGTCCCTACTGGTGAGCCAAAAAATTGCTCACCGCTGAAAATGCTCTAATCCACCATAATTCTACTCCAAAGAGAAAATAACTACCCATCATCTACACTATCAGAAAAATCTGAAGTAAATCCCACTAGAAAGTGGAGTCCTAAGACTCATTAACTGAAAATGCAACAAATGCTCCAAAAAAACAGCAACTGTATTTTTGAATCAATATTGGGGGAGCTATATCATATTAGAATCGATAAGATACTTTTACATAGTTACCAATGAGTTAATTTATGGGCAACTTTATTCTCTTCCCTCTGAACATAAGACCAAACACGATACCTAAATGACTAAAGAAAAGAGAGAATATCCTAAACAGATAAGACACACAAAGTTATCTTAGATATTCTTAGCTCTCAACCTCTGAATTAGCTGAAGACAGCATTAAAGCGGAACAAGAACTGTTCTCTCTCCTCCTCAACCTCAGTATCAGCAAAACCAATCCCTTGTTACCTCTAGCAAGCAGCACGTCACCTTGATAATTTCGAGAGGGGGGGGGGGGGGGAAACCCCCACCTTCAGGATGAATCTCCAACTTTCCCCATCAAAGTTAAGTTTGCACACCCCAACCAGATGGTGGGAGGTGCATACACCGTCGGATGAACCTTCGGACAATGTATCAGCTTTCTCCGCCACATCCCGATAGCTTTTGGCCAATGCTAGAGCCTTTGACAAGTACTCGCCCGATCAAGGGCGGATCTATTTGATGGACACCCCTACCTCCAAAAAAATTTTACTGTATTATTTTGAAAGAGACAAATTAGTAAATGTGAACATCCGTAAAATAGGTTTACAAAATTATGAACACCCTCTTATTATACATAGTCTATATAGTGATATTTTTAAAATTTTTAAATATAAAAACTACAGCTATGATAATGTTGGCAGTGAGAGAAAAATTAAATTAAATTAAATATACAAAAAAAATTCGACTGAATTATTTGTAGTTTTATTTTATGTTTTAGTATGTTCACTCATTGCTTAAGGTTAATTTTTTTTCGAGGTTTTATTATTTGAAATTGATGACTTGTTACACAACCAATGACTTTACTAAATGTTACACAACTAATGTACCATTAATTGTTGATGTTTCGGCGTGTTCACTTTATTGCTTTGACAAACTTCATTGATTAATGGAGTCGAATTATTGTTAGTTCAATAGGAGGTAGAGCTCTTTCATCACATATTTTCTCCATTCACGAGACTCGAATCTGATACCTTGCTTAAAGAGAATAAGTATCAAATTACTTGAACCAACCTATATTAGTATTTCTTAGAGCTAGACAAAGCTGACCCGACACAATTACCAACCCGAAATCAACACAAAGTTAAGTGGGGTTGGGTATAAATTTTTAATCCATTTAATTAAATGGGTTGACATGTTCAACTCGTTTAATTAAATGGGTTGGGTTCAAGTCAAAATTTTCGACATAAAAAAGAGTCTATCTAACCCCGTTTAATTAAATTGCGTTAAACAAGTCAACCTATTTTTTCATTTGTCATTTATCTGTTTACCTTTTATGAGATAATTAAGAATACAAAAATTATTAAAAAAAGTGAGTTATGATGAATCGGGGAAGTTTTAGAGAGTAATTGTTTAATCTGATATGTAAACTTAATTTTTAACGGCGCCATATAATTACGTATTAGTGGAAAATGTCGAATTAGTAAATGGACAATTAAGCGACCAAACTCCACCTGTTGATCTTTAACTGGCTAAGGGTCAACTCGTTTAAAAATTAAATAGGTATAGGTCAAGATTTTTTAACACGTTTAATAAATGCGTTAGGTTTAGGTCGAGCAATTATTAACCTGTTTAAGTTTGACACGAACACAAATCTGATCCAATATAACCTATTATCCAACACTAGTATTTCTTAGATGAGTATGGCATTATATAATCTTTTTTTCCCCCACCCCTCCCACTTTCATACGTTGTGATAATGCCAATTTGATTTTTTGATGGCATGCTAAATGAGTTTGTTGATGTATTGATTTATATTGTAGACAAATATAAATTGAGTCACATGATTTGACATTTATTTTTCTCGAATTCAAATTTATTTTGTGAACGTGCAAAATGTGTAATGAAAAGCTATACTGCTTTATGAATTAATCATTAATCGCTTCTACATATTAATGTTTGTCTTGTGCGTCTCTCGGAATCAGCCTCTCTACGAATAGGAATATCAGCTGGATCTCTCAAGATCCCGAAAAAAACGGAACCTATACTGAGGGTTGTTGTTTTTATTGAGGGTTGTTGTTTTTATTGTATCCTACAACTGGATCTCCCCAAACTCCGCGAAAGCGGGATCCACACTGGGAGTTTGTTGTTTATTGTTTGTTATATCAATGTCAATTTTTTTTTAATCTGAAAATTCTCGGACTCAAGAGCTTCCTCACCCCTACTAGGCTACTTCACCCAGAAGTCACTTGGAGTTGCTTTTAGAAAGTTCAGGTGATCCGAGAGAACTCCTCACCATCGAAGCAAACTTCTCGTTCTGATGCTCGCATTTCCTATTCCAATATTCAATTAACGGTACATTTTTCACATTATCGAATTTTGTTATATGTGATCCTTGATGTGATTGCCTGGTCTAATTCATTCTTGTTTCATCTCTGTCGTGGATTGCAAACCTACATTTTCTCATTCCTGATTATGAAACTAATCTGAGTAATTCGTGGGAGAAAAATCAAAATTTTGACCTAATTAATTGGCTTAGGATCGGGGCTTAACTTCTGAATTTTAGGGATTCAATATTGTTTGCGGTTCGTATCAGAACTCAAATGCTGCACATTTATCTTTGATTTGCGCTCGTTGATTGTGCCCATGAAGCTTGATGGGCCATTCTGCAATTTTAGAGAAAAGGGTTCCTGTCAAGATTGCATTTTTAAATGTTTTTGGCATGTTTGCTTTTATTTTGTGCCGATGTGATGAATTTGTGGCCTTTAATTTCTGATGGTTGGGTTGTTCTCAATCTTTGTGGTTAGGGTTATTGTCAATACTGAATTTGGTGTTTATGGAAAATGCCTCAGCCCCTGATTTGCTTAGCGATTTGCCGTTGAGCGTCATTGAAGGTATTCTTACGTTGCTACCAATAAGGGATGCCATTAGAACGAGTGTACTATCAACCAAATGGAGATACAGATGGGCAAGAGTTCCTGAACTTGTTTTTGATGACAAATGTGTCAAGTTTTCACCAGACAAGGCAATAGTTGAAACTAGGCTAATAAATTTCATTACCCATGCCCTTCTGCTTCACAACGGGCCAATCCATAAGTTCAAGGTTCGGTCTTTAGTCCTGCAGGGTTGTGCAGATATTGATCAATGGATACTTTTCCTCTCAAGGAACGATGTCACGGAGCTCTCCCTTGAACTGGGTGAAGGCGAGTGGTTTAGGGTTCCATCTTGTCTATTTTCTTGCAAAAATTTAACTCATTTGGAGCTGTCTCGGTGTGAATTGGACCCCCCACCTGGCTTCAGAGGATTCTGCTGCTTGAAGAGCTTGAACCTTCAACAAGTTTTGGTGGCACCCGAAGCAATTGAAAGCCTAATCTCTAGCTGCCCACTTCTTGAGAATTTGACATTGTTATACTACGATGGTTTGGACCTGACCATAAATGCGCCTAATCTCAAGTTTCTATGTTTGGAAGGTGAGTTCAAGGAATTATGCTTAGAGGATACCCCACGTTTGCAAGTCATGTCTATCACTCTGTATATGAATACGGATGAAATCCAAGAACATTTTGAACAAAGCTCGGGTTGCAATTTTGTCAAGTTTCTTGGTAGCGTGCCTCATCTCGAAAGACTTATTGGACATGTCTACTTCACAAAGGTAATATGCTGTTTATGTCTGCTAAGAACTACGGAGCCAACAAATTTAGTTGGCCTTTGTTTTTCCCTCTTTCGGGTATTATTTGGGGTTTTGAGCCTGATTTAGCTGGATTATTACTTACGTGCCCTTTCTCATGTGCAGTACTTAAGCATAGGTATTGACCAGTGGAAACCACCCCTGATGTATGGTCGTTTAAAGATTATCGAGTTATATCAAGTTAGCTTTGAAGATATAAAAGAAATACTAGTTGTCCTCCGGTTGATTATAAACTCCCCAAATTTGCAGGAGCTTCATATCTCTGTAAGTACCATTGATAGTTTACGTGTTTACTGAAATCTATGTCATTTGTACTCTGCATTTAACCTTAACTAGCTGTTTTGCACATTTGATACTCGAACATGAGCAGAGACTTGAGCTTTATCTTAGAGGAGAACAGATTTTCCAGAACATGGCCAAGTCCTACACCTAGACCCATGTTATTAGTCACATTCCGACAATGATATGTGTTGTGCTTATTCCTGTCAGATAATGATGAGCTGAAGATTTTGCTTATGTATTTATGGTTCATTGTGTTTCCCCATAGGGTTCGCAGAATACGATGGTTACTCTAGAAACACCCAACTCGTACTTTTGGGAGACTGAATGCCCTTCGGACTGCACATTCAAACGGCTGAAAACTGTGACAATGACAGATATGTACGGGGTGCCACATGAAATGGAATTAATCAAGTTTTTACTGGGAAACTCTCCGGCCTTGGAGAAGATGTGTATAGCGCCTTGCATGTATGTTACAGAGCGAAGACTGAATATGTTGGTGGAATTGGTAAGATTTCAAAGGGCCTCTCCTCTAGCTGAAATCATATTCATCCAAGAGTAGCCATTGTAAATGTTTAGAACTCATTTCATTAGAGCAGGAAGACCTTTGAATCATTCTTTCCAAAAATGTCATAAATGAATTTTTATATCATGTTTATTGATCTGACAGAACGGCATGGCTCGCTAAGAGGACCTGAAATATAAATGTATATGTGTATATTGGGTCATTATTCAGATATGTTTTTCTAATTGCTTGCTCAAGCAGACGGTGTGAAGAACCTGTGTCAAATGAGATGCCTGTTTGGCAGTGGATCCTTGTTGTGCGAGGGGTTGGTCTTCCCAACCCTTTGGAGTGTTCATCAGTTTTAGGTCCAGAGTGAACGGGTGCTTTGAATCTGATTCCTAAGAAATTAGCAGTTAGGTCTTTGGTAAATTTGCTTCTGTTGGCACAACATGGCAAATTCTATTTGATGTAGTTCACTGTGAAAGGAAGGGAACGTAGTCTTATGAGAGATTGCCTCACTTGGGAGATATGTTGAGACTCACAATCAAGGACTTTGAGAGAATCTTTAGTTGAGTTCTCTGCAATCCCTCAAGTTCGAGAACTATGGTATCTTATTAGTCAATGTCACTTAAACGAGTCAGTTTCTCTTAAGAATTTGCGAAATTAAATAGGCAACTTGTTGAAATCTTCAGATAGGTGGGCTTGAGGTGAACCCCTTCACAAGTATCGTAAGTACACCATAAGAGCATCTGAAGCACAACTATTTTCACCTCTGATGTACTTCGAGGAGACAAATTTTTGCACCTACCATGACAACTTTCGAAACCACCGAGTTACAGCACCAAGAGCACGAGATATTACTCCATAGTACAGAAAGCCTCGTGGTTATAAAGCTCGTATGTTGCGCCCATTTCAACCCATGGCTGAAGAATTACAGCCTTCAAAATTACTCTGTATATGATTACACATAATATGTAAATTTTAAAAGAAAAGAAAACACAGAAGTACAGGATTTAAGGGCAAAAAAAAGGAACTGCAGAATCTTGCTGAATTCCATAGTACAGAAAACAGAATCTCTTGTATTAAGAACTAAGTGCTATCTTGGTCCAGAGAGCTCCATTGCTTGGACAAGCAATGAAGAATCATCAGTCAGATCAGAGTATCTCTCTGACGATGAGAACTCGTTTGCTCGGCTCCTCGTCGAGTCAGCTCTTTGAGAAGCTTCCCATTTCTCTGCGAGGCCATCTCCTTCAAGCATCCTCACCACTTCTGACATCTTCGGTCTCTTGCTAGGAAGGAATTGTGTACATAACAGAGCTACTTGTACCATTTCCTCTAGCTCAATTAGATCATAATCATTCTTCAAGTCCTCGTCTACCAACATTTCTAGCTTCTTTTCTTGGTGGATTTTCTTCACCTGCAAAGAGATTTGCCAAAAGAATTGCAGAGTTTAGACAAATACAAAGAAAGGGGTTTGGCAGGAAAAAACCAGTTCTCTGGGATCAGTGTTCGGACTGTTCTTCATTGGTCAGAACATGTGGAATGACTGAGTCTATGGAAAATCAGTTGAATCCCAGTGACTTAATGGTGAGTCCTACACATGCTTACCCAGTCCAGCATAACTCCTTTCTGGTTCGCTGCTTTCCCAAAGTCTAATGCTCTCTGGCCAGTGATCAGCTCAAGTAGGAGGATCCCAAATCCAAAGACATCAGTCTTCTCTGAAGACTGCCCTGTTGAGAGATATTCAGGGGCTATATGACCCACAGTGCCACGAACAGCTGTAGTGACATGCGAGTCCTCGTGGTCCAAAAGCTTTGCCAAGCCGAGATCTCCAACTACAGCCTCACAGTAATCATCAAGCAAAATATTTGCAGCCTTAACATCCCTATGGATTATCTTAGGATCACACTGCTCATGAAGGTACAACAGACCCCGAGCTGCTCCCAATGCAATTCGTTTTCTGGTAGGCCAGTCTAGAGGCGGCTTTACTGTGACAGAAGACAATGTGAATGGAATTAGCATACTCTTCACCACTCGGCAACCATCAAATGCAATGTATTGTTTTGTGCTTAAGTGATAATATTGTCCTATGTTCTATATCTACGTTACTCTAGCTGTCTGTTCCATTCCATCTCTACTTGGCACTTTACTTTAGGCCAGAGACATGCAAATTTCCAGTAATGAGCGAGGAAAACCAACGCATCTACTCATAAGAGGAAAATAGGTAGATGTGGAAGGCGGTGGGAGCTGTGGTTTGAATTGAATGATTGCTTAGATGACTGAGCAAAGACTTGGTTATCTGTACCTTTGAGACGAGAAGCAACACTGCCATTGGACATGTAAGGGTAGACCAAAAGCCTTTCAGTTGTTGTCATGCAAAAGCCATACAGACGTAGAAGGTTTCTGTGAACGGCCAAGCTAATCATCTCAACTTCAGTCTGGAATTGAATCTCCCCACCAATGGCATTCCCATCCCTAAGTCTCTTCACTGCCACAACAGTCCCATCTGGAAGGCACCCTTTGTACACAATTCCGAACCCACCCTTTCCCAGTATGTTTTTGCAACTGAAGTTGTTTGTTGCACTTTGAAGTTCCCTGAACTGGAATCTCCTCAAATTTCCGCGGAAGACTTCCTCAGTGTGTTGTTCTGACGCAAAAGAACGTGAAGTGAAAAATGAGTTATAGTATCGACGGTCATTTGCAAAATCTTCATGTAATGGTGTCTGAGCTTTTCTTACCATTTACATCGAAGAATACTTGCTGACCACACTTGTATCTCCACCATGCAAGGAACCCAAACCCAAAAGCAAGCGTGCAAATGCAAGCTAGACTTGAACCAAATGCCAAGGCAAGTTTTATGTGACCTTTAGGTCTTCGAGGAGGCTCAGAACCTTCATACCATGGAAAATTCATATCATAATTAGTATATGCTCGATTTTCTTTGCACGTGGAAACAGAGAAATGCAGACTTAAAACTCCAAAACAATTTTGACTATGACACTAAAATGTAAATGTCAGCACTTACTATCAGTAATGTTTACATCAAAAGAAAGTGGCAATTGGGCAACTCCATAGCAATCTTTCTCACTCACTGTGGCGCATATTCGAGAATTTCCTACAACACTGCATCGAGCACTTGTGCAAATGAATGGCACCGGGGGAAAAAAAAGTAAAAGAAAAAAAGAGGGAGACACAGAAAAAGAGCGGGGGTGAGTCATAGGCATCAGAAGTGACACTCACCTGAAGGCCTTTGCTTGGAATCTTGGAACAGGACCACTCAAATTATTATAAGACAAGTCTCTAAAAGATCACAAGACAAAAGGAATCCTACTGTTATAAACCTATTTGAAAATAGAAGACCAATTTCGAAGGAACAAGAAGGTAGCTAGAAAGAATACATGAATGCGAGTTGGGTCATGTTGGCCAAGGATAGGGGAATTGGACCAGAAAGACTGTTGTTGTTAAGCCTCCTGCTCAGAAAAGAAACCCCGTTAGTTTTATTGTGACGAACAATACAATGGCTTCAGAATTTCAAATGATAACTTGTACAAGTTCCTCCATGATTACTTACAAGTAATGGAGGTTCTTCAAATGAGACAGAGAAGTGGGAATTTCCCCTGTGAACAAATTGTCTGAAAGGTCTATTGTTTGCAGCTTCGACAACTTTCCGAGCTCAGCTGGAATTGGCCCTGTTATGTTGTTGCTCTGTAGAAGCCTGTCAACAATTAATACTTGTATTAGGCATACAAAAATTCTCTCTGTCTCTGTTATTATCCATGCTTGAGATCAACTTACACAGTCTGGAGACTTGTCAAGTTCCCAATACTTGGGGAAAGTGTGCCATGTAAGCCCTGGCTTGGAATCCCCCTGATATGAATTGGACATTCAGCTTTAGATTAACTATAACTAGCACTAAATCCACTGTTCTGATCAACTTCTACATATTTATAAACTAGAGCACGAGGAAGGTTGATGGTGCTTAGAATAACATACAGATTAACGACTTGGCCTTGGGAACATGTAACCATTGCCCAACTGCATGGATCCACAGCATTTGCATCCCAATTATCAAGAACGCCACGTGGGTCTCTCAGAGCCTCTTTAATATCCATCAGTGCTTGAACTGAACCAAAATTCAAAGCAAACCATTCAGCATAACATAACCCATTGCCAACAAAAAAAAATGATGATTACCCATGTCAAAGAATGACTTGTGTACCTTCGTAATTGACACCATCAGGTGAAAGCCACCCCAGAGAACAATTCCATAGGCAGAAAAATGCAAAGAAAAACCCCAGCTGAGATTCTCTCATCCTGAACCACAATTCCACCGAGGCAATTCGCCGAACACGTGGTAAGCCGTAAGCAAGCACCTAAAACCCAGTTTTGCAGTAGGGAGGGGTGCAAATAGGAAGAATTCAAAAACTGGGTTTGGCCAACTTTTATGAAAAGTTCACATCAAAGGGGAGGCAAATAGTACAATCTCTATCTCTTTCACTTGTGCTTCCCAGCATACAAAATGAAGTGTGTGCACACTTCTGACACACCATGTCAGGCCCCATCTGAGAAAAAGAGGCTTTGGGGGGATGAGAGAGAAAGAGCCAGCATCTAACATGGCTCTCCCTGGCTGCTTAAGAAAGCAAATTAAAGTGGAGAGAATATCTTTATTAGAATAAATATTATTGATAATTTAACCAATTTTTCTTCTTGATAAATGCAAAAGGTGGTGGTGGTGGTAAGGGAAAAAAGGTAATTGCTTGAATCATGCGTTTGATTTTATTCCTTTGGAATGGGTGTCATTTTGAGAGTTTTTTTTTTTTTTTTACAAAATAAAAAAAAAATGAAAGAAAGCGAATGCAGATGCTAACTGTCAGCCATAATTTAGAGGAAATTTCAAGTAAAATCTTGACTAATCTTGGATTTTGGGTGGAGTTATTTTGTTGTCAGACAGGTTTCTACTGAAGGCCCTCGGAATTCTAACATTCTCTCCGCCAGCAATACAATAAATTAAGTCCTGTATCATATTATCATACGATGGTCTTTTTTCAATTTACATTTTCAAGGTTCCAAAATTTGTCCAACTTTATCCCCAAATTCTTAACGCTTTTCCTCCCAAAGCAATATCAATTTTACCAAATAGATGAACACTTCATTTCAGTTGCTTTGTTAACTAAGTATCTCTCTTTGTATTAATGGCATGTAATTATCATAACTCAAGGCAAGAATTAAAAGAAAACAGACAATTAAGATGACTAGAGAAGACAAGAGGTAGTGCTGGGCCCAAAACATGCATGCAGATCGGAAGGTAGGTACGCGGAAGTAGGTAAAATGATGAGGGGGGGGGGGGCCTAACCTTGAAATCATAGCAATGGGGCACAATCATCTCATCATCGATCTGATCAACTGATCGGCACGCGAGAAGGATGGGGTACTGACACACACAATAATCTAATGATGAGATCAGAGGAGCAAATTAGGAAGAGATCGAGGGCCAACTTTTAATCAGTTGTGCATGCTGATTGCATGCACGAGTATCATGCAATATGGAGTATGAACCCCACCTAGCTACCTTGTACCACTCCTCTTCTTACTGCATATAAATATACAATTACTTCCCGCTAATTTACCTTTCCCACCATAATTACGCGCGCCAATGGGTCCACTACTAATTAGTGCAATTACACAAATGATTAGGTAATTAGGAAGGCTAATGCAAACTATAACTCATTTACTCACCTTTTTTCCAATGATTTTTATTTTATTCGTTAATAAGCTTCAAAAAAGAGATATATTGATGCATTTCATTTTGCATACTCTATCATCCTATCTAAATATGATTATACTTCAAATAACTACCCATTTCCCTTACTACAAAATTGTTCATTAATTAATTACTGTAACTCTGATAAAATATTCAATATTTCACTTGATATATTAAAAATTAATACAATATAATATATAAGAAAACATAAAACTTATGAGGATGTATATAAATTTTAGCTCAACTTCCACTTTATTCAAAGTGAATATTGGGACAAATAAATTGAAATATTTATTTACTTACTTATTTACTTATGATATCAAACAAAAGTACTAGCTAGTACTGATGGTTTCATACTTACTTTCATTCAATATTCTATACGACTATTTATGAGCATACACTGCATGTACACAAAGCCTATATCATACTTCTGGAAGTATATACTTCTATAAGCCATATCAGCGCCACATATGTAAAATTATCTGCATGACAAATACACGTTGAAAAAATATATACACTTGACAAGTGATGGTACATATTCCCAGATATATGGTATACATACTCGCATGTAAATATTACCCCCCAAAAATTTTATTTTCCTCTTGAATGTTTGCTTGTGAACATCTACCAATACTTTTTAATGACACTTTAACGAGCTCATGACATATTAATATATACAAAATAAACATGCATCAAAGACTAAATTCCTCAACAATTATTTTCCTAACGTTAAAATTAACGTTAATTAGTTAATTTCATGCAGTTAGTGATCAGGTGGAAATTCCAAAACTCATAGATGCCAGGCCTTTGCTTGAGCATATTCCAAGCATTGGTGATGTTCCACTGGACGCGGACTTAGTTCTAAATAAAGCAACATCATTAGTTATAAATAATCAACCAACTTATCAGGGATAAAAGTACATAGTTGACTCCTGAGCTTGGGTCGCCAAAATGATTGCGAAGAGCATCATTATAGATGCTTTTATTTACATACCCTACTTCGTAACTCGTAAAAATACCGAGTCTGAGCTGCCTTTTGATCGAGTCGAGTTTTCAATGAGCTGAACTCGAGCTTTCACAGTAAATTTTTTAAATTTTATAT
Organism: Selenicereus undatus; assembly: GCA_017589665.1. Classification (NCBI taxonomy): domain Eukaryota; kingdom Viridiplantae; phylum Streptophyta; class Magnoliopsida; order Caryophyllales; family Cactaceae; genus Selenicereus; species Selenicereus undatus. The sequence continues at coordinate 122,063,762 of JACYFF010019584.1, read as the reverse complement.
ACAATTCAAGTATTTATGCAATTTAATTTGGAAGCTATTGAAAAATTCTTTACTTTAAAATACTACAATCCTAAACTCAGAGAAAAAACGTATGAAATATAGGCTTTAATATGAACGTACTATGGACATCTAAAATGACAGAGAATATATATATATATATATATTAATGAAACATATGTTATTCCCTATCCAAATTAAATATCTAAAAGCTTAACTAAATCGAACCTAACTATACTCAGGTTCCGTTCGATAGGTATCTAAATTGAACCGGAGGACTTATCGAGCCTACTTGATTCTTTTACAGCCCCACAATTGACGTATATGAAACGAGACCACAGCTCCACTATAGAAGCATGGATTTTTGAAGCTAAGAATCTTTGCCTTTTGAAAGTCAACTATATATAGTGTTACTTAAGAGACCCTCCATCACTAGTGTTGGATCAAAAATAAGGCATACTCTTGTCGTTATCCTCTGGTGATTCTTCAGGTGAAGGCTTAATTTTAAAGTCTAATTTGCTACGAATTATATTGTTCGAATTGTACCTTTTTGGGGGGTTTTATTTGCGATCACTCATCGGTATAAACTACAAAAATAAAATTATCTAAGGCAAAATGCATATAAGAGCAATTATATATATAATTCTCGTTTGAGTCCTCACAAAAGGTCCATTAAATTTTTAAAAAATAGCTAATGGACATATCATAATTCTTCGTCACATCTAACAATATTTATCTTATCATTTAAAAGGATCTAGAATTGCTTTCTTCTTTTAAACTCCCTTCTCAAACTTCTTATGATCCTCTTAATAGCTAGAGATTTATCTGTTGTATAAGTAATTTCAAACTTTTAATTTACCCAACTCAAACTTTGTCCAACTTAGTGTTGAGTTTGATTAGAAGGACTCTCGTTATTTATTTATACCTATACATAGACATATCAAAATATATATAGTTTATTAAGATGAAGTATGATAGCATATACAAATTTTAGTTACCTATGTTATGATATAGTACAAAGCCAATATCATACACCCGAGAGTATATATTCCCAGAAATCACGTAAGTAAAAAATATATATTAATAACTGCATGTATGACAAATACACATTGAAAAAAATATATAACTATAGTCGGAAATATGTAATAATTTACCGATATAGTATACCACCCTTCAAGAGACTGAGAGATCAAAATGGAGCAAAATAATTGGTGATGAAAAGATAGAGAAAAAGGGGGACACAACCAGCAAGAAATCCACTAACATGGATTTTTTCTGACCTTTTTTGTTTGAAAATGCACCCCCTTTTTTGTCATATCTATATTCTCTTTCTGCTTAGGCTGCACTTCATGCTATTCTTTTCTTCCCTCTTGCATTTTCTCTCTCTATCTCTTCAACTTTTTGTAATGAAATTGCTCAAATCAAACTTCATTTCAGAATCATGCAATCAATTAACCAAAAAAGGGCTCCTTGTGAATGGATTAGGTTAAATTTGCAACCAAAAAGCAAGTCAAAAGAAGAGGCTGACCACAATTATGATTGATTTTTTTTTTGGAGGACCCAAATCCCAAATGAGTAGGAAATCATTACTCTCACTTTTTTTTATTTTTTCTTTTTTTAACCAAATCAAAGTGTTACTTCATCATAATAGCGGGAAAGACCAACAGCCTCTCTAAGCTTGATCATGTCAAAAACCAATTTTGTGAGACTGAGAATATATACTAATTATACTGCTTTTGCCATTGACATTTTTTTTTGGAGGGAGGGGGGGAGGGCCATAGACATTAGACTGAACCCTAAAAGCATAGGAAAAGAGAAATTTAGATCTCCTCAATAAAATGTACGTCCAAAATAGTTGACATGAGTCTTCAACCCACCTTGTCTTTATTTCACAGCATTGTCACTGTCTCACTTGAGGGGCTAACCAAAAGGGTTGGAATTGGAAAGAGAAGTGGAAGCAGATTCATCGTTGTTTGCGATTGACATCCATTGTAACGTATCTTTGATCCTTTAATCATCAGAGTTATCAACTTTAAGAGAAACAAAACTCAGAAAATTATCCCATGATATTGTGTATAATTGTTTATATGTTAATGAATTTGCTATAGTAGAATGCTCCTACCGATTGATATTGGAGGTTTGAATTTAAAATCCCAATTGGACCTCTATGCTGTATGTTTCATATATATATATATATATAAGCTGAATATCTAAAAAACATTCTAAACTTTGCGCTAATTCTAAGTATGCATCATGAAACCAATAATAGCGAAAAGCTATAACAAATCACGACTAAATAGTCAAAATTTATCACTGTAGAACTGAAGATCGAAGGAATTCATACTGGTAACAATCGAACAGAGAAAAAACTGTAATGACAGAAAGATTCTTTGCTTAAACAAAGCATCATACAGACATGCATATTTGAGTAGTCCATGTCATGACTCATGAGTCGTCGTCGTTTTCATACTTTCCTTCATTCATTTGACAAGAAGATTGCTTTTACTTTACAGAAACCATTTGGTGGGCGCCAATGTAAACTAAATTGCCTCCAGCTAAGCCTCAAGCTACTTGAACTAGGACAGTTACAGTTACAGTTACAGTTACAGTTACAGGCGGATTTTGCTGTACTTAGAGGGAAGTAGAGTACTAGCTAGGCACACTCAACTTTATCATAGATTGTACAACATGACCATAGTCTTGTGATTTTTTTCCATTCAACATGCTAAATCATCACTTGTTAATGAATATTCACCACAACTGAGAGAATTATTTCAATTGTGAAAATATAAATGTTAATTGCCGAATCGATCAAGAAAATTATTAGGTTATATACAATGCTTTCTTAAATTAGAAAATCTACTTTTATGTAGAGCGAACACGAATAACAAGGCAAATATGAACAACTATCTCACACATATTGGTACATACATTTGGAAATGGGTAATGTTTTAACACTTAAACAATAGTTTATTATTTGGTTTTCAAGAACATTGGATAAAATAAAGACGTTGTCCGAGAATAAAATATTTTTCTGAGCCTTCAATTATTAACTTAATCTTTCGGTTGAATAAGCTCTAAAATATGATATTAGAGTCTTTTTGAAGGAGATGTATCATATTTGAATATTTAATTTGCATCCCCTATATTGATTTATGCATAAGTTGAAGACGGGCCTTTGCAGCATCCACACTTCAAATCTAGCGGGCATTCGTGTAAGGGAGCGTGTTGAGAATAAAACATATTTCTGAAATTTCAACCATTAATTTAAGCTTTTGGCTGAGTGGATTATTGAGCAGATCAATATTGGTGAAGGGAGTCTTTCAAGTCGCGAAAGCAACTATTTAAAGCCAAAAATCTTAAAGCACTTGAAGCCAATGTATGTCTTGAGCGGCAAACAGGATGCAAGTTGCATGAAAGCAATTATGGGAGGACATAGAATGTCACTTATTGTTGACTCATCTCGTTAATTTGATACTGATATTGACGACGACGCTGATAAGACCCTTGAAGTTCACTTACAATTACGACTCGTTTGGTTGGTGGTAATCAATGAGGTAATGTAATTAAAATAACATAATTGATTACATTACCATGTTTGGTTGACTAAAAATCCATGTAATCAAAAATACCTTGTAATCAAAATTACATAAAAGGTTGCAATAAAAATAACATGGGTCTCCTTGAACAATCCCGATTACCTTCTCTGAGGTAATCAAAATTTGGCCCGTTGAAGGCTTGATACTGAACGCCCCAACCCCACCCCCCCCCCCCCCC
>JACYFF010019584.1:122023930-122059588 GCA_017589665.1 Selenicereus undatus | reverse complement strand
TTCCTTGTGGATGCGGGTTTTATGAATTGTGAAGGCTTTCTTGCTCCTTATAGGGGACAACGGTATCATTTGAATGAATGGCGAAGTGGTTACCAACCAATAACTCCGGAAGAGTTGCTTAACATGAAGCATTCATTGGCTAGGAATATAATAGAGAAATGTTTTGGCGTGTTGAAGATGCGTTGGGCTATTCTTAGAAGTCCTCCATTCTTACCCGTTCGCACGGTGAATAGAATTGTCATGGCTTGTTCCTTACTTCATAATCTTATTAGAAGAGAGATGGCCATAGATCCTATGGAGGAATACTACAATATGAGTGGACCAAGGCAACAAAGGAGTGGACCAAGGCAACAAAGGAGAGATGAAGAGCATATAGACACCATTGAATCTTCTGATGAATGGAGAGTGAAGCGGGACCAATTAGCTGGAAAGATGTTTGATAGGTGGCGAGCAAGCAGGAGACAAAGATGACTGTTGGTTTTGTAAACTGGATACTTGTTTATATAATTACCTTGCTTGAAGTTGCCAGTTTTTGAGTTAATTTCAATGAGAGGTCATAGTCTGTCATGTTCTTTCTTCTGTCATGTTCCTGGTATCAAAGTGCGTTATCTATGTCGGTATTCCTGTTCCTTCGCTAAACATATCATCATACTCAGAAGTCATAGTCTGACTTTTTCAAAAACCATGGCTGTCAGATTTCATGACTATGGATGTTTTGCATTGGACTAATCATATGGAATTGTCAGATTTCATTGATTGTGTTTCTTAATGGTGACTTCTGGACCTAGCTACTTGTAGTATAATTGATGAGTTGAGAACACAATTTTTGCATTTTTCCAACACATATGTTGGATCCATTTAGGGTGATTCTGGTTGGTGCTTCTTTATGGTGTATTATACATCTGATTGAGTGGCCTGCCACCTAAAAATCCCTGTATGGGCTTGGATGACTTCGCCATGCAGTTTCAAATTTTTGGTCTCTAAAACCATGATCACAAGTACACATGTGTGCTTTCTCGTCTCTAAAACCACTCCAAACTGTTTTCTGATCTGTGTGTAAGGTACAAATAACATTACTGCAGGTTCTGAGGTCGATGGCTTCACCAAAAGATCGCGGTCCCGAAAAAATAAAAGAAAATGGAAAGAGGAAGAAGATGATGCACTCATTGAAGTTCTTAAAGATCTTGTGAACGGTGGAACATCATTCAAAGTCAATAATGGGTTTAAACCAGGGTTTCTAAACACTGTTGCAGAGAAACTTAAGGCCAAATTGCCCGAATCAAATCTAAAAGCTCAGCCACATGTGCATTCTCGACTTCGACACTTTAAAGGAATATATAATGTTGTACATGACATGGTAGTTGGAAGCTGCACAAGTGGATTTGGACGGGATCCAGAAACAAAGTCAGTGGTGGCCGAGAAAGAAGTTTAGAAAGCTTACGTGAAGATAAAGATCGTTCAACCTCATTTTCTGTCTCTGTCTTTATCATTTTCTGGTTCTGGTTCTTCATTTGTTGGTTCTCGTTCTTCATTTTTCGACTTTCAATAGGAGATTGATCTATGAACATGGGGTCCTATAGTTTTGTATTCACTGCTCTCCCAATGTCTTACTACTATTATTTTTCCCGAAATCTGATGGTAACTTGCAGGCTCCCATCCCCCCCCCCCAAAAAAAACAAAGAAAAAGAAAAGAATAATGTGATGAAGGTGTTTTGGGGTTATGGTATTATCCGGATTGCTTGTGGAATATATTGTTTTGGGATTTTCTGGTTTTGATAATTAAATGCTCTTTGTATACTTGAAGTGTAATTTTAGTGATTGAATGTTGCAGAGATAATTGGTCTTTGCTGGGATTATGGGGTTATGGTCTTGCTGGGATAATTGGTATGTTTCAGTCTGTACAAGTCTGTTGTACAAGCCATTGTCCAGAATATGACCTTCTGTAGTTTTTGAATACTTATGGAATTTTGATGAAGATGGATTTTCACAATCTGACCTTGTATACTTGAAGTGTACAAGTCTGACTAGAAATTAGTCTTTGCTGGAATATATTATCCAGATTGTTTTGGTATTATCCACTTGAAATGAGATCTTGATCTACAATCTTATTCTTCAATTCACTCCTGATTAAGAATCTGGCAACTTCTGCTGAAGTATAGATATATTGATGTAGAAAAATAGTAAAGTACATATGAATATGATGAGGTGTAGCTAGCTAGCTATGTAGCTAGCAATGCTTGAGCTTGCTTCTCATAATGAAAACCCAAACTCTGAGACTCATCAGCACACCAAACAAAGATCCCAAAAAGCTGGTCCCGTTCCTTGAGTTTCCTACAAACTGCAAAGAACCCCTTTTTGGGAGGCTGTCCTTTGCTCCCATCGCTGATAAAACTGGTCAGATTGTTTTGGGATCATGGCGTGTATCTAGATTGTTATGGGATAATTGCATATATTCAGTCTGCTTGTGGTATTATCCAGGTTCTTTAATGTTTTTTATTGCTCTTTTTAGTGGTTGTGTTCTAATATTATTAATTGTTCATGATATAGAATCACCCTAGAGCTAACGATTGGAGAGGTAAACCGTGCCCCTATTATGAGGATTTGTGCATTATCTTTGGAAAGGATCGTGCTTCGGGGAAAGATGCTCAAGGCCTTGAAGAAATGGAAGATGAGGTGAATGAAGAGGGAGAAAATGAAGAGTCAAGTAAGAAAGATGAACCTGAATCCTCAGCTACTCAAGAGCCTTCTGGGGTTGAGGCAAGTTCTGGGAAATCTGGGAATTTAGGAAAACGGGTAAGAACATCTGATAACTTAGTTAAAGGCTTATCAGAAGTTGCATCTATTCTCGGGAGAGAGATAAGGGCTGCTAGTAGCAACATCAGTCGAGCCATCGGCTTTGATGTCGAGTTAAGTGAGAAGCGCTCCAAATTGAATGAAGAATTGGCTAACTTGGGTTTGACAACCATGGAGAGGCATTGAGCAGCAAGAAAAATTACATCTGAGCTGGAGAGCATAGATGTATTTTTCAGTATCCCTAATGCCGAAAGGAAAGAGTGGGTGCAAGCTCTTCTTTGAGGGGATATTTAGACCTCTCTTGCTGTTGGACTTTTAATTTGACGAAACATTATGAAATCTATGCTATGTAGTTTAGATATTTGTGGTTATTGAAATTTCTCCTATGTTTATTTATGCTTAATGTTGGGTCAAAAGTGTTTTAGAATTGTTGAAACAATTACTAAGTTTAGTATTAAATTTTGAATTAGTACTTTTATTTCTTGGAATATTGACAATCTTAAGAACAAATATTTCTAAATAAAGTTGGATGCAAAGTTGATTCCATTACATATTAAATAGTTAACCAAACATGGTAATGGAATGGTATTTACATTACCTTATGCAGTTACATTTTAAACAACCAAACGTGGTAATGCAATCACTATTGCATTACATCTCATTTCCATTACATTACATTATTGGTTGCATTACCACCTAATTGCATTGCATCCAACCAAACGCTACCTTAGTGTTCAATGCATGATTAGTATATGTCTCTGTACTCTCATTCCTGGATACATCCAACATGCATGCCTGCCTTTCCAAGTGATATCGAACAATCATACCCCTGCGGTCATGCCTTCAGTAGCAATTTTGAAGTGACATGCTAAAAAAAAGTATGCTAAATGTTAAAATTCATCATTTTGAATGTACAGTCAAGACAAATAACTAAAAGCTTATTAACGAAACTTTCGAGATTTCAATCAGTTCGTATATTTTTGCATTTTTTATATTTGCTTATAAAAATCAATTCCACGTTTCTCATTTTCGAAATCTATCATAACAACTAAAAAGGTTCATATTGCTCAAATTAATATCTTTACCATTTAATATCTTTCCTAATGAAATCACACTCGGAAATGGAGTACATTTTCGTGATTCTTGGTAGTGAGAACACTAATATGTTGCAACATGCAAATAAATAGAGGAATAAAAAGGCTTCATAGTGTAATTATCATTAATTCCATCGATTTAAAAGAACAAAGCTCAGTTGTTAAGGTAATTGAGCGGACCTCATTTCCCACTATATTTGAAGGCCAACAATGGGAAGAAATCTAGCCTAGGCCCAAAGCTGAATGGTTTATTCCATGTTCCTTCAAACCACACCCAGGAAATTCCAAAATAAACTTATAGATGCCAGGCCTTTGCTCCCACTTATCATGTTCCACCAGACGCAGACGCAGACGTATGCTGCTGAGCGACACAATAGCCAAAAAAAGAACCTAATTGTGGCTGCTGGGATTCGAGCCCAGGTCTCCACGGCCACAACGTGGAATTCTAACCACTAAACTACAGCCACAGCTTGTTGTGGTCGGTCGAATAAATGTATTTATCTGCTTGCCATCCTGACAAACAGATTATAGCCGAAAGTTGTTTTGGATTACAAATTTTTGTACGAGACACTAGGGCTCCGTCTGAACCTTGAAAAATTTGGTGGAAAGAAACAAATTTGGGAAAGTTACTTTTTTTTTTTGTATTTGGTTTAGAGAAAATCACAAAGAAAAAATATATGGAGGAAAGTTAGGTGGAAAAATTGTTAGAAACAAGTGATAAAGCTTTCCTCATAAAATTGTGAGGAAAGTTTGAGGAAAATTTTCAACCTCTTCTAACCTCTTATTATTTAGATGACATCAACATGATTCAAATAGTTCATCAACATTCCAATTTCTTATCTAAATTCTTGTATTTTTTTCTCAATTCAAACAAGAGAAAAAAACTCATTCTCTCTCTTTTTTTTTTCCTTCACATTTTTCTTTCCACCAAATTTTCTAAGAACCAAACGAAGCCTAAAGCTTTTACTTGACATGCTGGGGCATATTTTATACATTCATACAACATGAGCTTCTTTGTTAATGTTTTACGCGTAAAAATCACATTTGTTTTTGGTGAAACGATGGATCTCATATTTTCATCCAATTGTTTTTCATATTCTAGTTAATCTTGACAAGTTAATTATCAGTGAACTCAATGTGGAGCTCATTTTTGTCACATGAAGCAAGCCAGGATTTCAAGCCTCTCACAAGCGCACATTTCATTTTCTTAGTGATGAGTTTGCAAAAGCAACCAGACTTAAATTTATACCTGTATTTGAGAACCAAATTAAGCGTGGGAATGGGTCAGGCCTACCATTTATTGAAGAAAAAAAAGAAGAAGAAATGAAGAATGAATCACGTCTGCTCAATAGGCGCACAGTCTAGGTCAAATGAAATTCATAACCAAAATAATTGCTAACAAAAATGCTTAGCGCAAAACTTTTAGATAGAAAAATTAGTTTGGCCTATAGACTCTCACCAACAATTACGACTGAAGCACCAGGGCCTGTGCTCAACTAGTGTATTTGCTACACCATTAATCCATAAGTACCCTTGAGATGTATGTGATCTTGCTACTTGCGTACAATTATGCAGGCCCGTTTGAAAAAAAAAAAAAGATTATGGATCTCAGTCTGCAAAGAAATCTGACTGATCAATTCAACCGTACCCACCTCAGCCTCGAGCAGATCCCATAATACAGCCTACTTAGAGTTGGAGCCTGCCAGAAACGCCGCATCAAAAAACCCAAGCCCCAAAGAAGCCCAACCCAAGCAGTTTGTAACCATGCTGGTGCGCCAAAATGAGCCGAGATAGGATATGGGTCCAGCTCAAAATAGGCGTAATCTTGATCTACGCTAACCATTTCTTTTTTTTAATTTACCCACATAGGTCACCGTACAAATCAACCCAACTCACATCAAAGTCTGTCGGTATGAAGCGAACTGCGCGGAGATGTACAAGGCCGAGTAGAATTGGCCTTCGCAGGCGCGTCCTCCTTCACAATGGCTCAGAAATTATATAGTCAGAACGAACCCATCCTAACATTTGCCCTTGTCGCCCCTTCTAGCTTTGCCCAATGCATAATTAATTAATAACTAAAATAAGATGGCAATAAAGAAAGTGGAAAAAACCAAAGACAAGATATTGCCAATTCATAACGGCATGCAATATCAGCAACACACGGTCATAGGACTCGCTTATTCATTAATCAATAGCTAGACTCATTGTGCAGTAATAGGACGCTTACGAAACACAACATAGCCAACATACTCAAACAATTAAACCGTAACATATGAGCATCTGATCCAACAAGACCAGGGCCCTATAACTCAGACTCTTAAAATATATCAATACAAAAAACATAATGCCATATTAAAATGCAAAATAATAGAGATCTAGTCCTTTTCTTCTTCCTTCTCCTCCTTCCAGCAACATTTCAGAGTCACCTTAGATGGGGCATGCCCAGCAGTAGCCTTGCAGAACTTCTGATAGAAGACACAATCGCAGGTTCCAACCTCTTCAATGGTCCCCTCTTCACGACTGTAACCGTTCACTTCCAGGGCACACTTCTGTTCAATAGTCTTGGCATTAATCTCAGCATGGACCGCAATGCTAAACTCGCTTGGTCGGAAGCAAGCAAGGACCCTCTCCACCACCTGGCTCAAGTCAACTACCTTCGGGTCATACCCCACAGCTTCAAAGCTAGCGTAACTGAAACCATCTTCAGGGGTGATGTGGATGGTGGAGATAGCAGGTCCTTCGATGGCATTCATGGAGTAACCACAGGGATCAAAATCAAAGTCACATATCTCAGAGTTTGGAAGGATCTTCCTGATTCCGGAGGCTTCCGTCATAACAGCAGCTGAGGCTGAATTAGACTTGAAGAAAACCGAGGCCTTCTCCCTGTTAAGACCAGTCATGCACATTTCGACAGTGTAGACAGGGTCATCACGGCTTTGTACTCCTGCAGAGGCACAGTAAACATGCCATTTTTGCGGTTTTGCAGGATTGCCCATCACAAAGGCCTTGCTGCTACCAATCTTCCCAAAGTAGTCATCAAGGACAGCAACTTCTTCTGAGAAACTCCTATGAGGGTAAGATTGGGCTCCCGGGAAAATGAAACTCCCACGGGTGTAACGAACAGATTTGACGTTAAGAGAGAGGCTGGAAGCCAACCTCAGGATAGGTGGGATTGCAAGAAGCAGCTTTGTGGTCCCACAAGTTTTGATGATGATCTTGTATGGGTAGACAAAGAGGCTAGACTCAGATAGCACGTAAGAGTCAACACTTTCATTCGCAAGAGAATCAACAATGGTGCACTCCGCGGGACCAAGAATCTCGTCCAATTGGGCCTTAGATAAAGCACGGAGGCCCTTACCTTCAGGATCAGCAAAGATACCCAGCTCGAAAAAGGATATCTCTAGCCTCTTTTCAAACCCTTCAAATCCAATGGCAGAAACCGTCATGTTGTTGTTGTTGTTGGTGGTGTCTCCAGTCATAGGGACAGTCATGGCTACGTCGTCTAGAAGAGGATGTTACAGTCGCAGAAGAGGAAGCTGGAGCAGAGAGGAAAGAGGGCAGCAGAAGAAGAAAGGAACTTGAACCCAAAAGACTTATTTTCTAATCCTAAAAAACTATAAAAGACCACTTCAGGTGGTCAAGATGCTACTCTGAGGATATCAGGATGGCTTGCGAGCGCACTGCAGAAGAGAAATGAATCATGGTAAGTAATCATAGTTTTTCAGATAATTTCCCACAGAAAAAAGGACTAACAACACAACAAGACTTACGTTGGAGTAAGCAGCAGATCGGAACTTCTTGACTCCTCCCTTTGGTCGAACGTCTTCAATGCTGTAGCCGAGTGGAGCGAATAAGGATTTACTACTACTACTACTAGACTTCTTTTTACCACCCTTAGACTCCATTAGCTCATTCACCCTGTACACATCAGAGTAATGAAATCACATATCAGACAGAGGATTGTACAGTTAAGATTAACAATTAGAGTATAACATGGACTAGCACATCGAAGTGTATAGCACACAAGTATGATCATCGCATGGATTTCTGTTGTTGATTTTACAATCAGACAATCTTCACCCAAAGTTGAGTTGCCGGAAAATAATATATATGAAAGCTTAAAGCACAGAAGGCAGAGCAGATCAGCGACAATAACAACCGGTGTAAGCTCTACCAATAAAGGCCGGGTTATACAGGATCTAGATCTAGCAAGAGAACCACACAAAACATATATGAAAATGCTTTGAATGGTTTAATAACACAAAAGCAATTTGCAAAGAGCCATAGACATCTTAGATAGTATATCCTCCAACTCACAACAAAAATTAAACGATTCAACATCGGAAGCAAGACACATATCCAAAACATAAGCAAGAAATAGAGCGATTCGACAAATGACTCATTCATGCATCATCTGTTAAATCATCAAGAAAAAAAAAACAATCCTAAAGAAACAGATCTGCATAAATTCTGCTTGTCATAAAGAAAGCTGTTTTCCTAGCATAAAAGCAATATCAAGCAAGAAAGCAGCCACACAGTATACCAAAATTTCAAAGGCTTTTTATCAAAAATTGCGAAAAGAGGCTTCACGATTCTGACATGAAAGTTAATTAACATAACACGTAATAAGACGAAACACGAAACATCTTAAATAGTATATCCTCCAAATCCACGCAATCTTAAATATATAATAATATTAAAAGCACAACAATACGAAACATCAGCAAATTTGTGCGTTTTTGTTCCAAATCCACACAACCTTTAGTGAAATGAGAACATTGTATATAATATCTGAAAAGAATTAGCGCAGAATCTGTAACATATATCACATATTTCACTTTTGACATGGAACATGAAATTCATAACTCAACAAGAACGGATCGAAAGAATCATCATTCGCAATCAAAATTCATAGTTTTCACAATAAAAATATTCTGCAAACTAATGTAGCCAACGAAACAGTAACATAACTATCAAATCGAGATCTAAACAAGAAAGATGGAAGGACCGACGAACTCACAAATTGACGGGGAAAAATTGGACTAGAACAATTACAAGGATCTCGAATCACCGGCTTGAATTTTAAATAGTTGGAGATGTCGAAACCCTAGGAGAGAGAAAATAGGAATGCGGGGGCGGCTCAGATTAGGGATATGATGAGGCGATGATTATGGGGTGATTCTGAGAAGCTTTCTGGAGGTTTTTCTTTTTTTCTCTCCCCCTTTTGAGAGCGTCTGCAGGCCTTTATATAGATGGGTGGACCTGGCAGCGCAGTGGAGAATTACAGTATTACCCCTTGCGAGTTCGTTGACGAGTCCAGGGCCACACACTTTCCTCCCTCTCTGGCGTTTTAGATTGTATGGCTCCCCTTTTTTTCTCTTTTTCATTTTATCTTTTTGGGGTAAAATTAGGAAAAAGTATCAATTTCTATATTTTCTTTTTTATTTTGCAGGGTTGGAAAAGCACTAAGCATAAGGTGCCTCCGAGATCAGGTTGTATGGATACCCTTCTAAATACAAAGATTGAATGGATCATATCATCTTTGGTTTGAAGTGGTCCTACTTTTGATTCCAATAATGAGATTGTTTTTTAGAGGATATAATTCAAAAATAAAAGATATCATGGGCCTTTGAATTCCTTTTCTCAATGAGGAAATGATAACTTTATGTCTTAGCACAAATAATGTAAAAGTGATGTCCTATTATTATTATTTTTTTAGAAAATATTATTATTGATAGTATGAAACGTAATGCATTAAAGAAATAATTAGTCAGTTCAAGTATTCAACCTAAAGAAGATATTCTTTTTAATTAAGTTAACTTAGGTAACTGAATATAACTAAATCTATATGAACAATTTTTCCATTCCTTTCTTTTGGGGGGGGGGGGGGGTGAGGGGGTTGGTTATTTGATGGTAGAATATGAGGCATGTTTTTTTCAACATAAACATTCACCATTTATTACCACTTATCACCATTTAGTCATATTCTGTACACAAAATTTCAATCCTGATCATCAACCTTAATTAGCACTAATCAACAACTCTCAGCACTGATTAACAATAAGCTACTCGTAATAACTTGAAAAGAACAAACTCATGATAAAATCCGAAGAACAACTGACAATTAAAATTTTAAAATAAAATCATATCATGTGTCAGATAGTCTTTATATGGTTATCAAAGTTAAGAAGGGAGCCGGTATACAACCTAATAAAAGGATAATACATTTTTATGATAGTCGTTGTATGAACAATTGCATTTGGTGGAGAAAAGGTAAAAAGATTGAAGGGTTTCTTCTTTTTCTTTTTTGGATGATATTTTTCTTTCTTTTACTGTTAGGAAACCGATTATATGTGGAAGCAAAATAATACCATGCTCTTATTAAAACATTATTATAAAATATACTTTTAAAAACAAATAAAGAATGAGTTTATTAATTTTAGGATGCGAAATATTTGTTTTTGTTTATAAACATAACATTCTTTTTTAAAGAAAAGTAAGTGAAGATATCTAAGAAGTCCTTCTCTCGAGGGTTATTCATAGATTGTTCTCATAGAAGATACAACATAAATCTCTATGCGAAATCTCATCCTACTCCAAGGTGGAATACAATGAAAGACCCCGCTTAGTCAACCAGTCAGCTACACTATTTCCTTGCCGATAAGTATAAGAGATGGTAACATCTTTACAACCTAACTTAGTTATTTGCACTTTATTTACAAAACTAAGTAACTGACACATATTTCCTATGTTCAAAATACTCGAATTCAATACAAATCTGTATTAATTTCTTTTATCCCTTGAGATAGGTGACTTGTGAAACACCTAGGTGGTAAATCTGATCCCATCAACCTCCAACAATCAAAAGACGTACACCCACTATGTTAGGGGTGAGCAAAAAAATCGGGTACCCGGACCCAGACCTGGAACCGGTTTGGACCCGGCGGGTTCGGATTCGGACCCGGTCCAACCGGGACCGGGACTGGTTTCAAAATGCAAGATCCGGTGGCAACCAGTTCCGAGTCTGATTCTTGAAAGTTTGGAACCGGTACCGAGACGGTTACCGGTCTAACTACCCGATGACCTTTTGCAGGCATAGTTATTAGTTAAAGTCGGAGCCTTTTTCTTGTTTTTTTTGTGATGTTTGCTTAGAACTGAAAGTACTAACGTCTTTAGTGCTTAGTAGTTATTAGGCTGATGGTGTACTTAATAGCTTGGTTTCTGATAAAAGTTAATTTTAAAATAAAATTAAAAAGTCAAAAGAGGGGCACCGGATACCCGGTTACGGAACCGGTCCCGACCGGTTCTGAGACCGGGTCCAGAAATTTTGAAACCGGTTTAATTGGGATCGGGACCGATTTCAAATTATTGGACCCGGTCCAACCGAACCGATTTCAAAAAATTGGACCGAATATCCGATCTTACTCACCCCTACACCATGTGCATATGACCACGAATTCACTCCAAGGATTGTCAGGTCTACCTTTCTCTGTCATCCTTTATCTTTTCTATTTGATGGAAATTTAAAAATAATCATTAAGGAAGGGGGGGGGGGGGGGGGGGAGAGAACGAAAGCGTGAAGACAAGGTATTTGGTTAAAGTTGGGTTAGGTTATGGGCCACCGGGTAGATACACTGACGCTCATTACTGCCTTTTCTATCACTTTTATTGCCACCAATTAGAGGTTACAGGTTGGTGACAAACTGAAGAATTTTGTTCTCTTAAAATTTAAGTAGCATTTCAAAGTCATTGTCAAAACTAATTTAAACAAACTTATTATGAGATGCTACATCATATTAATAATATTATTCAAAAAAATGATGACCATAACTTACAAGTAGGCTTATCATCAAGAAGTGACCTTTAATTATCATAATGACACTTAGTTAAATTATTAATCACCTCATATTCATTAAAAATCATATCTACTTTATAATGGCCCTGTTTGATTGCATCAGCTGTTTGATAAAAAAGAGCTGTTTCGCACCTCTTTAGTTGTTTTGACCAAGTCAAACAGCTAAAGAGGTGTTTGGTAAAGAGCTGTTTCAAACAGCTGTTTTACCCCAAACAGCTCTTTTTCAAACAGCTGTTTTACCCCAAACAGTTCTTTTTCAAACAGCTAATCTTAATAGTCTTTTGGGAATAGCTTTTTATTGAAATTACGATACTACCCAGGACTTCAAGAAAATTACACCCATGCCATTAATTAACCTTTCCTCTCCCTAGCAGTTCATTTGAACATAGGGGTAATATTGAAATTTTATCAAATATACATTCCAGAAACAGCTAACTTTATCAAACACTTTTTTTGCAAACAGCTAATTCAAACAGCTAATGCAAACAGTCAAATCAAACAGCTAACAGCTAACACAAACAGCTAACAGCTAGCAGCTAACAGCTGTTTACCAAACAGGACCAATAAATATTATATGAGCTGATGTTACACAACACTTAACCATTAGTTTTATTGGAATAAAGGAGTAAAGAAGACGGTGGTTGAGGCTTTAAAAGTGACGGGGATAAGATCATAAGGTGAGGATGATGGCGGTGGACCCAAGAGAATCAGATTCTTAAATTGTATTGGTGGGGACAAGTCACAAGTAGGCCAATCAAGAAGACATCGGCTTCGTCGATGACTCAGCCTGGCGCTTATTTTTGGAGGTTTGCAGTTGTAGGGAGTGGGAACACTGAGAATAAATGGCAAACCCCCACGCCTTTTCCATTTTCTTCGCAAGTGATAAAGATGCGATGCTATCTTAAATCTTAATTATTGTCTGCATCCAATTAACTTATATGTATACTTATAAATGTGACGCGCAGAACCTTCTGTTGCAATTGGACACGCATGTGACTCTTCCACCCCAAGGCTTCACGAAACTTCAATTTTTATTAGGATCCGGCACGTACAATGCACACTACAATGACAGTAGTTTTTGTGGCTATGGTTTTATTATCAATTATGAGCAACTACTTTTCAAACTAGCCACCATTATGATGGTTGTATGAAATTAAACTATGAAAGATTGCGATGTTACAATTACAATTTCTCTAGGAAGGATCTAAATTTTTACCAACACGATGCAAATGGTTAATTCAGAACTAGCACTTAAATCTAATAAGATAGGCTCATATAAGAATATTTAAAATGAGAAGTCAAAATACACTTTGTTCTTTTTTATGTTCCGCGGTGAATCGAATTAGTTCAAAATTGAGACAATGCTGCTAATTATTATAAATTCAATATTATGGCAACAACTAGAACAAAGTTGACACGAATAATTTAGCACATAAAAAAAATATATAAATCAAATTTAAAAAATATGGACGAATTGCTATTGCATTAGTTCTGTTATTATGAATTTGCTACGAATTAAACACGAAGTACAAGAAATTTGTTTTCTACTTTTCCTCCCCTCTATTTTTTTTTTGTTTTTTTTTTGAGGGGGATGGTTTGGCCGACAAAATAGTCTAATTAAGGCCTAACTTTCCTCAAAGAGATCCAGGTAAAGACTATGACAAACTCTTCAGGATCTCTAGTGTGATTTGATGGTTTTGTTCTAGTCCACGATTGCTGACAAAGCCGCCTTCTACATACTTCGAAGAAACACTACCGGCTGGAACATACTTACACGAGCACGTTTGTCCTACATCACAGCAGCTGGTCTTGACTTGATCACGTTAATCAAAGTCTAGTGTTCCACATGAAAATGATTGATACAATGATTCTACTCCGATATATCTTTTTTTTGTCCTCCTTTCAATTATTTTAGAAGATCATGGCATAAAGAATAATCACGAAGAGTGAACGAGACAACTCAGTTGCTTGTAAGAACACATTTGCATCGATTGACTCTTGAGTTAGGTTGTTTTTGCGATAGCCAACACAATATAAAATAGTTAAATTGAAGTTTATCATGAGATTATTGAATAATAAGATGTTTAGTTTTTACAAGGAAGAATCGGTCATATGTATAATATCTATCCATCCAAAAAAGTAAATTAAAGAAACAAAAAAATAAATAAATTCTTAACATGAAACTTTCATTCTATTTGAATCAGGTTTAAATTTTAGAGCATGCAGCATCTCCGCAATAGAAACATTACAAAAGAAATTTTGGCCCACTACCCCCTCATGGACCTGCCCAGTAAAATAAGCCAACTTACCCTAAGAAAGGCAAAGAAAAGACATTGGTGGTTGATCAACGACCACCACATCTCTACAAGCAAGCTGGAGGGCTATTTATGCGTGCAGACTATGAAATGATTTAGCAGAGGACCCGGTTAGGTAGAAGGTTGACAGTGGTGGATGACGTTTCATGTCAAACATTGAAAAATTTGGTCCATGGGCCACAGTCTAGTCCTTTAGCTCTCTGTCTTGTTGTCCTTCACCGTTGGTCTCTAAAATTTGTCCTCACAGGTGACTTCTGGTATTTCCTTAATTGACGGCCTATTTGGGTCTTTTCAAATCCCCTTTTGCCACAAGTATCCTTCATCTCACTTCCTACCCGAACTATCCTTGTGGGACCCTCTGGAGGGCACTTTCAGGACATTTTCAACCTGAGTTTCAAAATTCCGAACTCAAACCAGTCATATCAGCAAATGTTTCAACTTTTTGGAACTTATATTATATCATTTCTCTAACATATCAAATTCCAATTGAAATCACCCAATAAAAATATTTATCATGAACCTATCTTATAACACACAACCCCTATCACCCAAAAATTATATATTACCAAAAGAAAGAAAAAGGTAAAAAAACACAAAACAAAAGAAATGCGTGCTGGAACTGGACAGAGTTCCCACCCGTGTATCATGCCACCCAACACCCAATAAGAATTGGACCACTGAGAGGTGCGACCACCATTATTGGTCAGAAGATAACAAAATTTTATTCTTCTGCCTGAATTTTACTTCTTTACCTAGCTATTGAAGGGGAATAGAATCCCCAAACCGAAGATGAACTTTTAAGTATACAATTAAATAATTCTAAATATACATTTTGAGGTTAATCTTGTGTAAGTGATTGTTTACATAATGGCCATGACTCAGATAGAGCTCCAAAGTGCACTCTCCAGCCATCTAGGCGAATATCAGCAATGCTTGCATCCTGAGCCTCGTCATGAACACTGCATGTATATGATGTGCAAAGGAAACACAAAAAATAAGTTCAGAGAAAACCTCGACATAGGGAGCCAACCATACTACAATGCATTCGCCAGCCATCTTGGCAATCTCAGGGAAGCCTTCATCTCAAGCCTGGACAAGAACAGAGCGTACAGGATGTGCAGCAAAAACACGAAGCAACTGCAATTCAGCAATAGCTGCCCACAAGGGTAGAGAGAGACAGAGTCCGTCAGCTTCTACAGACATTTTTTATATCTCAAAGTTGAGAGTGATAATGAAGTTACCAGAGTGCCGAAGATGATGTATATTGTAGTCATGGAGGGAACGGTGTTGAATCCTAATGAGTTGAATATTAGGGTGATAATAGCATGTAGATTGACTGTGATCTACAGACAAAAAGCACGGCTATGTTAGGCTTATGTTGTTTTCGGTGAGAAATGAACTTGAACTCTCGGAAGAAGAAGGCTGTCATTAGTTACCAAACCAAGTATGTTTTCTTGTATTAAGAATGATGATGTCAGAACATACCCCACAGCTCCCAATGCACGTACCTGCAACCCAAATCCACGCTTTTCTTAGGGATGCAACCGTAACTGGAAAACTTCAAATAGGTTAGAAGTTTGAAGGTATGGAAGAAAAGAAACCTACCAACGTGCATACAAAGATTGAGAGACTCCAATTCACTTGTAACCTACAAACCAAATCAAAAAAAGAAGAAAAGATGGGGGCAAAAAAATGGTCAAGCAGACTCAAAATTAATTATCAGCAAAGTATGCAGGTGGAAACTAGAAAGCAAATGGCGAATAAAAGCTGTCATAACACAATTACAAGGACAGCTTTTGCAACATAAACCCCCTCTTTGTTCATTTAAAGTCAGAGTGAGTCAGTTCACAATTCAAAATACAGATCAGACACCACTTCTGGTGAACAATTTGTTCTGCATGATGACGGAGATTCAAAAGAATGAGAAACTATCAAATGTGGCTCCTGGTTCTGCCACTTCAGTTCCCGCCTATTGTGATTGAAAGCTAACTATACTCCTCTCTCATGGTACAGACCCCAGCCAAACAGGAAATAGAGAGAGAGGACTTATTAACTGGAAGCAATTTTGATGTGTTGCATAAATGATTAGGACATCCTCATTTTTTCTCCTCTTTTTTTGATGAGTAATTAGGACATCTTCATATTCATAGATGAGCCTAGCACATTTTGTCATGAACAAAAGGGCAGTATAACACAATAAGTTAAAAACGTGGCCAAGGGCATATATCTAGTGGTTATATGCTCAGAGAAAGAAATATGGAAAGATTTTATCTAGAAAATCCATAGACGAGCATTTTAACCCCTACAAACAGCTTAGGCAACAATTTTTTGACTACTCTTGCATCCCAAAAGACTTGCGCTGCTATCCATGCATGAAAGAAAGAGAACAAGAGGTAAAGGAGGAACAGTGAGAAGGAACCTACTCAATATAACACTCTGAAGAGCGACATCTCTTTTTTCTGGAGGGGGGGAGGGAGTTGTTGGAGAGGGGCAAAATCAGGGTTGGGTCAAATAGGAAAAGTGACCTTTATTTTTGAAGAAAGACATCACAATACCATGCACACCATGACTAGGCATAAATATAGTTACTTTGTTTCCTTTTTGCTTCTTCACTCAGCTTCTCAATGTTCTAGTATGTCCATCCCTGCATTTTTCTCTCTTCTATACCTCTTCTTTTTCTTGGAGGACGGGGGAAATGGAGAGTAGGAGAATTAAGGTTTTCTTTTTTTTCCTTGCCAATGTGTACCAACATTTTAATATGCAGCAAACCAATCAATTGTAATAGAGATAACAAATTCTCACCAGCAGGAAAACTAACAATAAACAACAGAACACGAAGAGCGGACAAGAACAAGGACACCGGGTGTTGGAGATCAACTGGTCAATACCATCACAAGATTTAGATGACAAATCAATAAGAACGCTTTCAGAGAACATAATGGCATAAGATACCTCCACAAAGATCCCATCGTAAATCCAAGTAACCCATGCATTAACTGCAAAAAAGATGAAATGATGAGGTTCAAGTGGTGAATATTAATAGTGCCAAAAGCATTAACTCATCAGCATTATGCTTGAAATAGATTTCTTTTCCCCCTCAAAGAAAAAGGGGGAGGGGGGGTTTTAAGGGAAGAACATAAGGTTCCTTCTAAAGCTGCTGACAGACCTAGAATTGTATCTACAACTACAAACCCTGTATCCCAGTCCAAATCAAATTATTGCACTCGATCAAATTTTTACATTTTTGTTTAAAAAAATTGGGATATTTGAGACACGAAATTAAACAAAAATTCTACTGGCTTACAGGCTTAAAAGTACAGAAATTGGAAAATTTGGCTACTCCATAATGCACAAAAATGAATCAAAGAAGGTCCACACAATCGTAGAAGAGTATGTTCTCTTACCAAGTAAGTCAATGCTTTTACAGGTCCTGATAGCACAAGCAATAGCACAGCCGTTGCTACCTGAAAGATAATATCAAAAACTCGCAACCATCCTGAGTGAATACAGAGGAGAGGAAGGGGGAATTAAGACAAATACAGAAATAGTGAAGCACAAACAGCACCATACCATAGTTTTCCGCCCTGCAGCAACACCCCACCTCATGGAGGATACTACAATTGGCAATGCAAAAAAGCACCCAAAATAATTCTGCTCAAAGCAAACAGCAAATTTATAAGCTCCCAAATAATTATGTACTAATTCAAAGATATTGCACAAGGGAACAGAATAAGCTGGTGCAGTGTCCTCACAGCTAAGCAATATAACCACATACAGTACTTGCTAATCCATGCCTAAGCCAGCTCATGTGAAGCTAGCAAAATGAAATGAGAAAAAGGCTTACCAATATATAAAATAAAATTAAAAAAAAAAGAGGTGGTGGTTCGTGATTTGGCATTGAACCAAATCATCCAAATATACTCGTAGTAGAAATTATACTCTCAAAAAACTAGCAACCGCAATCTCCTCTTAGTGCTTAACGTGCCCATGTTAGCTCACTTGATTTGCTTTGCAGATTAATGAAATCTTTTGCTCCAACACACCACCCATTTCCAACTATATCCACATTGGCTTATTAGATTTTGATATATAATCACCTGTAGGCTAGCCTTTCCTTCACTCGCTTTCCCCTCTCTTTTCATAGTACATCATTTTGGAAACTGAGAAGTCCATCTCTTGCTCTTTCCTACCCTCTACCTATGCTATCTTCCTTCTATGGTAGATGCAAAAAGAGGACGGACCCCTTCTCTAGGACACAATTACTCCTCGTCACGTGTTTACATAGCAACTTATCCTCTTTGGCTCTTCCTTAATACATTCCTTTCACGGATCATTGGAAATAAGTCAGAATGGTATAAGACTCCAGGGACATGTGGCCATGGTGCTGCAAGTGATTTGCTAGCAGCCCCTCTTTCATGCAGTGGGCAATTGATGATGAAAGGAAGCTCGAGAGGAAACTCACAAAATGCACTCATTAGAGGGCCTTTTAGAAGGGATTTGGAAGGCATGAAATCCTTTCCAAGGATCAATCCTAGCCACTTCTAAAGGAGTATCTTGACAAGCCAACTTTTAACAAAAATCCCTCTTCTATAAAAAGTCAAGTCCGCAAGAACATTTAACTCAATCTCCTTTTTTATCTTTTTATTTTTATTCACAATACCTATGTGCAGGCTGTTGCACATACAAGCGTTTACTAAGAATGTTTATGTCGTCTTAACTTCATGCTAGAGATGTAATCTTTAGCCGCAATAAGAGACTATAATACAAAGCTCTCTCACAGCAGTTGAGTCCAAAGCTTCAAAGCAAAATCTAACACTAAGAAGTCCTCTTTGTTAACCTCAAATAATGGATGTCTTTTTAATTTAAAGGCAAAGACTTTACAACCCACATAAAACAAGGCATTATAATTCACATTTAATTAGCTGATCACTGCAGCATTCAAGCCAAGATCTGTGACTAAAACACACCAGGAAGCCTTCCTTGTCATGTAAGGGTACTTAACTATGCTTGTGCAATCTCATCTCACCAATTAAACTATAAGCCAATAATACATAAGACTTTATGGGGGTGAGGGCTTAGAGACTACACTTGACTAGACAAAGAGCATACCAACACGGCACTCTATGCTTCAAATGATGGCTTTTACACAAAATGTAATCACAACTTCCAATATCAGGAAGTTAAAACGCTTTCAATCAACGTGAATTCACAATCCAAGACACAAATTAACACCAAAGAAGCAAAACCCATCATTCAAAAGCGACAATTTACCCATCCAAGAGCAAATAGCGAGCAAAACCAAAACCCATGAATTGAAAAGGGCGGATTAAAACCCTGACCTCAATAGCGAGAGAATTGCTGAGCAAATAGGCCAAACCAGCAACAGCAGCAAACATAGAACACTCGACCAACCTAAGAGTGTTCTGGTAAACGGGACCATCAGGGGCCAAATCATCAATCTTTGCAGATCCATCGTGGGAGCTTTCTTCTTGTTCTTCCTGTTCTTGAGTGCCCAGAAAAGAGGGAAGAATGTGGGAGACCCTACGCGGTGTGGGTTTTGGTGAGGAGAGAGAAAGTGAAGGTGAGAATCCATTGGAATATAGTGTAGTGGGTAAGAAGGAAGCTCTGGGAAAGACGCAGAGTGAGGGAAGGGGAGTAGGAGGACGAAGAAGAAGAAGGTGATAATTTGCAAGTTTCAATTGAATATTCACCATTTGAGACTGCATTATGTTGCATTTGGTGATAGGATGTTATGGACAGGAGAATGCGTTGAAAGATGTTCGACTGGAATTGTGAGTGTGTGGATTGGGCTTACTATCTGCTTGAATCGTTCAATCATCGAGGGGTTGGGCTCAATTTGGTTATGGGCCCACTTGGCAAATTGTTACAACTTTCCATTTGGACCCTTAAAAGCTAAACGTGCTCGGATAACTTAACTATACCATGACGAATTGAACAAGAAATATGATATGGTTATTAAGCTCTGTTTGACTGAAATACTACCACTTTGTGATTCTAGATTATCTACAATTTTAGCCCTCACCAATTTTAATGTGTATGCGTCACCATTAAATTAGAGCTGATTTTTTTTTCAAAAATAAATTGATAAATATTTTGCCATAAGGCACTTCAGGCTTAAAAATTATATTATGATTTTTATATTAAAATTAAAGGGCGTATAATTAAATAGTGGCAAGTTGTTAGTTCTTATAAAGTAGTAAATTATCTTTGTATTCATAACTCTTTACCAATAGGTTTAATTATATTATGATGTCTTTAGTGATTTATTTACATAACATATCCAAAACCACGATGCAAAATATGTTTCACCACTCTTGAAAGATCCCAAGACACCTACTTTCACTTCTTTTTCCAAGTGGAAAAAGATTTTTTTAATTTAAAAAAAAAAAGAGAAAAGAAAAAGGAAGTTGGAGGTGTTTACTTTTGGGGTGTGGGAAAGGAAGGGCGTTGATGGCAACGTATGAATGAATGATAAAACAGGAAAGCACAGAGAGAGCATGGGATCATGCGCAGTTTAATTTGGAGCGTGCGGATTTGTCCATCATGTCAGACTCTCACTCTCTAGAGTCTAGACATCCACATGCTCCTCCTAAAACCCACCACTGCCACTGCCGACTGCCACATTTCTCCTTTTTCTGATAAAAGGGCGTTCGTGTTGTTTCTATTCAGTGTTGCCTCTGGGCCGCACCTTATGATGACACATGCTTTTTTTAGGTGTAATTACGAAATGTGATCTTATGAAATGGGCAACACGGCAACAGTCAGAGGGATCGAAATCTAATCTATGATTTAGCTATTATCAGATATTTGAGTTTAAATTAGACTTATTCATTTCATCATTTTTTAACCCTTAATCATTGTTTATTGTTTTTAATCTCTCATGCATAACCGCTATTTGTCGTCTCAAATTGCTCCTAATTGCTCCTAATTGCTACTTGTACATATAGTTCTAAAGTTGAAGAGCTCCTAATACTACTAATATCTTCTAATCACTCCTGAATGGTCATAAGTGCTTCTAATAACTAATTTTAACCCCCCCCCCCACCAAACACATACACAAAACAAACAAACCCTTATGAATTATACTTATGTCAATATTATACATTTCTAGTCAAAACATTATGTTATAAGTTGTAATGCTCTGACCCCTCTCGGTCGCGGGTCTTACCAATAACAGCTTAAAGGATTGTCGACTGGCCCCACAAATCACCATAAGTCTTTCCGGCATGCTTCGTCCTCGCTCACACGCTACCTGAGAAATTTCCCAGAAGGTCACTCATCCTAAAAGTACTCCCTAGCAAGCACGCTTAACTGTGGACTCCCAAAAAGAAATGTGCACATTTGGCGATATAAGTAGTCACTTCGAACATTTTAAGCCACATTTAGGGTGTTACATAAGTTTAGAGGCATTTATTAACTGACGACTTATTATTAACCTTTTATAATGTCAATAATGTTCTTACTAATTGTGAACAACCGTTGCCCAACAATCAGAATCGTTTTTGTAGCAAGCAATCATATAACTATCTTTATCCATACTATGCATATTTCAGAACTTCATCTATCATCGATTACACTGTTAACAGAAACTTTAAAAAAAAAAAACAAAGAAAGGCAGTCCATGATTTTTTAGAATAGACAGATAATGAATAGATGATGCGAAAAGTATGAAGACATACGTACACATAGACAAAAGGGTGTCCGGGGGGGGGGAACCCAAGGACACGCAAATATGAAATATGAATCCAAAATCAAAATGGGATGGAGATGCAGATGCAGCCAATTCCAACAGGACCGAGGCACTGTCCTTTGCTGCAAAATAGACAAGACAGACAGTGGTGCGCTTGCTTCGTTCACCATGACACGCCAAAAGCGAACTTAATTTTATAATTTTTATTCACCCATCCACACACAGTGATTAGTGATTACTGATA
This sequence comes from Selenicereus undatus, assembly GCA_017589665.1. Classification (NCBI taxonomy): domain Eukaryota; kingdom Viridiplantae; phylum Streptophyta; class Magnoliopsida; order Caryophyllales; family Cactaceae; genus Selenicereus; species Selenicereus undatus. The sequence goes on along the minus strand of JACYFF010019584.1, from coordinate 122,037,576 downwards.
CACAAGTGGACTTGCTACATCTCTAGCCATGATGCAATTTATCACCTTAATTACTCGTTAAATAAAGTTGGGGCTCGATGCATATATGATAGGCTAACTGTGATCCTGGGATTAATTCAATATGTTATAATGCTAGCTATTAATCATAGTTTAGTATTACATATGTTTGATTTTTGTTAAATTAAGATCATCATATGATTAGGTTGTTGCAAAGCTTGAGCTTGACCTCTATTTTATGTTATGTAGCTTAATTATCGAGTTTATTTTATAAATTTTCAAGGAATCACGTGAGAATTGAAGTATTTTAAAGCTATCCCAACAATTAACTTTATATTAGATTGTGTTTTTACTGGCAAAATGTGAGATATTACTATATTAGGCAAGTTAGAAATATAAAAAATAAAAATATTCTCGGAAGACACATTGGTTACTTTCCTTTTGAAATTGTGGGTTTGAACTAAAGTAAGATATAATGTTAGAGTAGAATAGCTAATAATATTTGGAAGAAAATTGACATGTTATACTAGAATGGTTGAAATCTGATGGTCTCGGAGATCATACATCTTAAACGTAGTCTAACTAGGCTAATAAAGTTAGAAGTTCACCAGTCTATTTCTAAAAGAAGTCTTCTTATGCATATTCTTATTGCATAACGCTCTTATACGTGGAAGTTTTTTTTTTTAAAAACCCCCCTCTATTTATTAATTGTAAGAGCACATTCAAAACAAGTTGGTGAGAATAACATATGTCGCTCTTCAAGTCATATTTGATGCTATATACTATTTTACATAGGTGAAAATTAAATTTTATTTTAATATTTAGGATATATAAGCATTTACGATCGACCTATTTAACATGTATTGTTTATTATTTAATTAATGATCATAATCTTTTCAAAACAAATAAATATCATCCCTGAATGTCACGCATTATCTTCATTCATCCGTAACATGCATGTAAATGACTAAATGTTGATAACTAAAACCATTATTTACGTCTCTTGTTACTTTAATTAACATCGTCATGGGCTTTCCTTAGTCAATGTTGTGTGTGTGTAATCTCCGCCATAGAAACAGCCCATTAGCGACGACATAATGTCGCTCGCCTATGTAGCTAGCTTGACTCTAACCAACCCAACTGGATCTGCCTTTCACTTTTGCCAGATTTGGGCATTTCATAATGGAGTAATAAACAATAATATCATGTATGACCCACGTTTTCTCTTGTCAAGGCATGAACCCTTCCATAAGAGCATTAGCAGCGTTCATAAAATATGAGAATGTGGGCCCCCATGACCACTTGTCATCATATGAGAGGGGAGAGGGAGGTGTGCCATGGGGGTGAAAATGCCTGCCCTTGGCTCCCCGCGTGCCACCTTTTTCATTTTTTTATTTTTTATTTTTATTTTTTTTGGATGAAGTATATAGTTTTTAAATAATTTAAAAAATAGGTTGTGTGTTATGAGATAGGTCCATGATAAATATTTTTATTGGATGATTAAAATTAAGTTCCACAGGTTGAAAAAGTGATGGAATGCGAGTTCCAAAATTATGAAACTATGTCATTTTTGAATAATATTTTTTAATATTCAGCATAGTACATTAGTACTAGCGGCCCCCATTGAATTTTGAGTTTTTTTTATACCGTATGTACAATGGGTGTCTCTTCTTCTAACCCGCAATACCGCAATCTGAATTATTACAGTATTTGTGTCGCCTTGAAAATTTTAATTTATTTTATTATTATTTAATGTAGCGAATAATAACCTAATACGTGTCACTGTCGTGTTTTACTAAGAAATACAAGACAAAAAGAGATTTTATTAAAAACCAAAAATAAAATTCAAAGTCAAACACACAATGTCAAATGTCAAAAAACCAAATACAAGTCCAACATTTGTTAAATTAAGATAGGTTTGACTAAAAGAAATCTTCTATTTGGCCACGCTCACATGTCATCTCTATGCAGCACATTGGTACCTAAAATCACAACATTTCGAACTATGAGACAGAGCTCAATAATGTTTACCCTATTTTAATAACCATAAAATATTCAAATAGTTCGAAATGACTGATTCTCAACTAGTTCCAGATATTCAAACTTTAAACATTAACCACAATCCAAAATCCAAAGCAAGTCAGCTTTCATTGGTGAGGGACCCCATTCGAGGGTCTCATGGTCGTCCACCAAATAATTTCATGGGTTATCAGAACTCATCTTGGCATACGTTCATCTATAATGACACGTAACCGAAAACCACATGCTATAATCTTGGGTGACTAGTCTCTATATCAGGGGTAAACCTACCGTGATTTTAGGAGGCACCCTCCCGTAAACGCGCTCTAGTCTTTCACTTTAGGATTTACTACATTGAGAATAAATTTGCTTGGCTTCTTGAAAGCCCAACCCACCTTAAACAATCTGCTATTAACTTAGCAAACCACTTAAAACATGAAGTGGTCAAATAAAGCATTCAATCACAACACAATATTCCACATTTAGAAAGTCATAAAATTATAAGTTACAGTTCACGTTTTACAGATAAGGTTTCCTTGACATACAACGCCATATAACAATTCATAAGCATCCAAAATCCTTTCAAAAGAGCAACTAAAGGGAGTTAGAGTATATACACTACTTCAAAGAAGTCTAGGCACCTAACTTGAACTCGAACTAGAATATATATTGGACATAAATGATAAAATAAAAAAGTTACAACATGCATTGACTTAAGGATATCCTTACACCCAAAACCAATCTTTCCAACCCAAAAGTCAATCCAACCACTAGGACCATATGAGTATAACTAATAGCCCATACACTGATTTTCAAAACCCGACCAAACAATTTATAAACGTTCATTTGCTCAAATAAAATATTTATTGAATTTTAACTCATTAGGATTTTGGAGACAATTTTAGGTTAGTCTATCTAATACAACTTTTATTTTATACACATTCACAAGAAACTATCACAACTGCCTAAAAAATTCACTTCTTTCCACACAGGTAGCTTCAGTCCAAAGACTCCAAATGCACAGTATTGGGACAAAATTTATTTCTCCTTCGTTTTAAGCCCAAAATTTGTGACTCAAAGTTACTTTGAAAATAGACTCATAGAACTGCATTTATGATTTGTTTACGAGTTTTAGGATAGCACATAAAATTAGTTTAATCGATAAAGTTGGATCATTGCAGGGGTAGTTTCTGGTATTGACTATCCGTAAATTCCATGCATGAGATCACAATTTTCATAATACTAAAATCACCTAAATCAATTTAAAACTACTCCTAGTCATCAACACTGACTCTAAAATCAATAGAACCTATCCAAACCCCCTTAAAGAGAGGTTTTGAAGAGAAAATTTTATATTTTACCTTTTAAATATGAGAATGAGAGGCAAATGCTTGTACGAGTGCTTTCAAACAACATATAAATCTAAGAATTTGATTGAAACCATGAAAATGGATTAACTAGAGGTTATAAAATGAATCAACTTGTTGTAAAAATTCAATCTTTATAATCATAAAAAAATAAAATAAAAGCAGTATGAACAACCCTAAAGCTTCTCACCCAAAACTTCAAAGAAGTAGAATGGTAGCTTGGTGGCATGCATGGTGGCGGCGGCGGCGGCGGGTGGCCGGTGGCATGGCTGCCGGTGTGGCAGTGGAGAGGAGAGGGAGAGTGAGTGTGAGGGTTGTGGGGAAGAAAGAGAGAAGGGGAAGCTCTTTCACGTAAAAAATAAATAAATAAATAAAATAAACAAAGGTTGATTTTTTATTTTTATTTTTTGGTGTTGTGGATACTCATGGCTGCCCGGGGGAAGTGAGCGAGAAGGGTCTAGGGTTTAATATCGCTTCCCTAAAATACTACCAATTTAAATGTTAAAAATTTGAAATTTGAAGAGAAACTTAATAGGAAAAACATAAACGAGTAATAGGAGGGTCATAGTAAGGGATATTACCGCCCAAAGAGGAAGAGGCTTGCACGGGTGCTCTGAAGTTTTTGCCAAATAACACTAATAAAAAATTCAGTCAATCTTAATATTCTAACTTTGAAATACTCAAAACTTGGATTTGGGTCAGAAATAGAAAATGATTTATATGCTTCAAAATTCTAATTACATGAGGTCTCATGCTAAAATCCTACCCACAACTCAAGCGACGAAAGATCATGTTAACTATTAGCGAAGATTATAAATATGAATTTTGGGGATTTAAAAGTATTAAATTTAGAGTCTTTTTTAAATTGTAATTTTTAAAGGTATGATGAGATTAAAACACCTTATATTATACAGATTTTGTGTTTCTAATTTTGGCTAAATCCACTAATTAAAAGATGTTTTATATACCATTCAAATTAAAATTCGTTGGTGTATTTACTTTAAATAGTATTAGTAGGCCAATTACCAATTTTTTTCTTTCAAATAATACATATTACGGAAATAAATATTTGTTCCAAAATTAGGAGAAACGCTCTGAATTTAAAAGACAAAGAGGGTGTTTGGCCAAACTTTTATAAAAAAATTTCAGCTTATTAAAAGCATTTTTTTCAAAAACTGTTTTCACATAAATTCATTAGTGTTTGGCCAAGCCTGTAAGGGTAGTATTTTTTTATAAATTTAAATTATTTGGTCTTACTTTTATGAAAACGGTTTGCATTTCATGATATATAACGTCCTCTTCCTTTTCATTTTTTCCCCTATGCGGCTTATCTACAGAAGCAACTGGTGAAGATTATTATTGACAAATCCTTTGACTCCTTGCTGGCTGACGCCATTGTAACACATCTAAGTTCTAATTTCATACTTTAATTTATAGAAAGTTATGATCTCATGAACGCTCCCTGGGAAAAAAAGAGAGATATACGTCGCACACAAGAAATAAAGAAGAGATGAGAGAGAAATCGACAAGTAGATTATAGTTCACCAAAAAGATCATATAAAAGTTGGTCATTTTATAGTCAGTACTCTTTTAATTTTTTTTCGTATTTGCTTGCTTGTTGCATATGAAGCATAGATTGAGTAGGATTCTATGTCAATTTTTCACTTCTCTTTTTTTTTTGGGGGGGGGGGGGATGCTACAAACAGTTTTATATCAAATTTGGGTAAAAGAAATTTACAACACTAGCATCTCTTATTCTATAATTAGATTCATGCTAGAATAGCGTTGCTGTGAGACATAGATTGAATTTGCAATTAGTAATTTCAATTGAGAAGGGTTAGAAGCCTTTAAGAAGAGAGAAGTTCAAATAGAGAATGGGGGTGGAGAGGAGAGGAGAGAGAAATTCTAAAAAAGCTAATTCGACAAGCCATTATATAAGAGGTAGGAATGAATTAGTTGTATTTATAAGAGCTTAATGGTCAAAGATATAAAATAAACACTTAATGTACCGTATCAGTGAGGAACAGAAACAAAAACACTAATTTTGTATTTTTGCTTTTAGGGGCTCTTCTTCTTAAAATTACTTTTTAAAAGTTATTTTTAATTCTACAAAAATAGATATTTAACTCAATTTCTACGTTAGAATGCTAAAAATAATTTCAAAATCAAAGCTAAACACCGACAAAATATATTAAGTAACACGGACAATGCGGTGGGACTGTAGGGTCGAGAAGGAAAGAATGATGTCCCAGGACACGTGCTGACAATCTAGAAGAAAATGACACTAAAGATCACCCACGATGACAAAAGCAAAGCAAAGCCAACAGTCAACATAAAATAATAATACACACACACACACAAAAAAAAGGCAAAGGAAAAAAAAAAGCCCCATCACATCATTTAATAAATTTATACGTTCCTTCCACCACCGACTGCATTTATTATAGGCCCTCTTGGCCTTTCAAATATATATATGCTCCCTCATATATATTCCCATAATAATTAATGGAACATTATGCTACATTTTTTATCGCCCCCCCCCCCCTCCAAAAAAAACAGAAAACACCACAAAAAAAAAAAGTAGCGCATTTAAGTTGGCCCCAAAGAAGCCCATCTCCGTCAGCTTGCATTTAAGAGGTGAAGGCCCATGAGTGCGATTCTCATTCTAGACTTTAATGGGCTGCAAAAGAGTAAAGAAAATGGAAAAAGAAAAAGAATAATAAAGGAGAGAGTCTAGTCTAATTAATGGAAAAAAAAAAGGAAAAAGGGTCCACGCACTTTAGGTATATTGCCGTTGGTATGCTTTGTCCCCCCAACCCCTTTGCAATTCACATAGCGCGGGTTTGGTAAAGCTATTCACTTGATCATCATCATGCGGATCTTATGATCTCTCTTTATAGCTTTATTGCTTTCAAGGAAATTTAAAAGTTAAGTATATATTGTTGTTTACGCACATAGTTTATGCCCCTCCACAAGAGCTATGAAGCAAACCCACTATGGATATATATATAAATCTTACTGCAAGTTTATTTATTGGTATTTGGTATTGCTAATAAATAGACTAAGTTAGCATTTGTACAAAACATAGGAGCTATCTGTTTATGTGTAATTTGTTGTTGATTAGAATCATAGGTGATTTATCTTTTTTTCTCGAAAAGTCTTCGTTTCTTATTTCTAATTGATTGAGAGTTTGTACATATTAAAATAAGAACTTTGAGGTGAAAATCAGGTTTGATGATTTTGAGTGGAGACAATTGAGAAGTTCGGGCACATGACAAAATTTGAGTAAGAGAAATTTGACTTTACTGAATACATAAAGTATGTTGTAATATGAAAGGGTTGCTAAGTATTGAACACATTTGCGGAATATATCAAAGTGAAAATAAGTCATGATGGTCTTCTTAGTGTCTATAAAAATCAAATTGTGTATTTACCAAATACCAACTTCATGTTCATAGATAGGTAAGTAACTAAATTATCTATGTAGACTCGATTTACGTTTTTTAGAAAATGTTTTGAAGTATTCATCTTATTTGTTATTGAATTAGGTTAGCAATAGACTGTACCCAATTCTTATCTATTGCAATTCAAGTAATGCCTATTAAAACTTAGAAGTTTATAAACATGGAAAGGTAAACAAAGTGCCCAATTAGTGGACTCATTGCCGAATTAATCATTTGTCCAATTTTCATTTGCAAGATAATAATATAATTTTAAAAAAAGGGCAAAAAGAGAGGGGAAGGCATGAGACAGTGGTCCATCATCCATGCTTCAAAAAACAAACAGGATGAGGAGGTAATATTACTGGTAGTAGGAGAAGATGACCTTGTTTTGCCTTTTCCTTTTCCGTCCTCACAAGTTGGCTGAATTATAACAGAGCATGCAGTGTTGGAATTGATTATGGTATCATTCCTTCACTCAATTTGCCTGATAACATTCACTCTCACACCCTCCCTCCCCCCTACAACACCATAATACCTGCAGACCTCATCAATCTCCCCCCCCCCCCCTTAAAGATAACGTAAAGCTAACGCTATTCTCTGTCCTCTGTTTCTCCCCTCTTAAAGCCAAACCCTCCCTCATTTCCTTTTCTCAAGAACCCTCATATCTTTGTCAAAATTCTGAAAAACCCAGTTCAATTCCACCCCTAATTAGGCTAAATTCGGTGTCTTTCTCGCCTAGGAAGATATGAAAGACAGGGGAAAAAGAGAGCTTGAAGCATACATCAACAATGGAGATTGCTATGGAGATCCAAGCATCCCAGATTTCCCTTGTAAAAAGCACCCTGCTTCTGCTTCTTCTTCATCTGGAGGTGGGATCTGCGCTTATTGTCTTACTGATCGACTAGTTCAGCTTGTTTGCCCAGAATGTGGAGAGCAGAGACTCTCATCTTGTTCATGTTCTGAGGAAATCTCCTCAGGCCAAGGTGAAGTTGGGAGGATTTCATTCTTGCTGGAGAACGACAAAAAAGTGTCCAAATTTGAACATAAATTCGAGCAAAAAGCACCCCCAAATGACCACGATTTTGCTCCCCTGAAAAGGAGCAACAGCACCTGTGTTGTTGATGTCAGCAGTAGGAGAGAGAATCCCAGATCAGGGTTCTGGAAACTTGGGAAACTCTTCAGAAAGAAGAGAGGGAAAAAGCGTATCATCAACAATGAAGAAAACAAGAGTGAAATTGGTGGGGTTTCAGACTGTGTTGGAGTATCAAGATCAAGATCACTCTGCAGTTTCAGAGGATTCTATGACAGCACTGAAGAAAGTGGGGGTTTCCCTGTTTCTTCATCAGCAGCAAGAGCATCCAGTGTCAGTGCAAATTTCCACATCGATTCCGCCAAAAGAAGCTGTTTTAGTGAATCAGAAGCAAGAATTAGCAACTTTGAGTACTACGATGCAAGTTTTCTGGGTCCAAATAAGAACATCTTCTCATTAAAAGAAAGTGAATTCATCAGTTCAAGTGATGATCCTGCTTTCATTGATTTGAAGCTGAATGAAGTTGATTTAAGGCCAGAGTTGAAGAGGGGCGGGCTTGGAATGTCAACCAAGGAGTTTGGGTTCAGAGGAGGAGAAGAGATGTTCAAAAATGGAGGAGGGTCATGTAGGATTAGTGTCAGTGAGAGAGAGTTAAGGAAATGCAAGAAAGCCTACAAGGTTTGGAGGTGGTTTTTCAGGCATCAGCCTAGTTCTAGGAGGAAAGATGAAGATGATCATGGTTTTGCCTTCAAGTCTTGAATCTAATTTTCCCTAAGTGTAAAGTTGTTTTCCTTTTTCTGTTTTAGGGGGCCTTTTAAGGTTGATTTCAAAGAAGATTTGCTCTTGTTGGGGCAATTTAGAGCAAGGAAATGTTAATTTACATCAAATATCAAATGGGATATGTGTTATTTTCTTCCCTGTTTTGGATGCTTTTTTTTTTTTTGGGATTTGTCCAAACGATTGGTTCATTGACAAAGATCCCTTATTAATGGCTACTGCATGAGTGCAGGCATGCCTTGTGTTCTGCCACTGAAACACTCCAATTTCGGTGGATGCATGTATATTTATTACTTTCGTTTCATAGCTCATCATTCCGCAAATAGTTCTTGTTCATTCAATTTGTGGCGTGCCACTTGCCGTATTCTCATTCATATATTACTAGCTTGATCTAATAAAAGCAGAGAAAACTAGGAATACAATTCAATTAAGCTCTTCTTTCAAGGATTCTTCTTAAATTATCTTCGTAGAGGATACGAATAAAATTTCTGTGCAAAACCTCATTCCACACTACCGTGAAATGTAAAAATAGACTACACTTTGCTAGTTAGCCAATTGACTGCATAATTATAAATTAAGAGTTATTTCTTAACTCGATCTAAGAGCCTATTTCTCCTCTAATGGTCCATTAAGAAGACAAGCTCTTAAATTTAAAAGCAACACTTTTAATTTTTTTAAAGTGGAGTTAGTTTATGAAAAGTTGCAAAATATATCACCTACACAAATATAGTATGCAAGAGTATATACTTTTTTTTTTATACCTTTATCTATTCACAATCGCATATCATATAGAGAATTTTGAATTGATTATCTATCTCATATCTCAATGCTATTCTTATATATTAAAAATATTTAATTGTACCGGATCCAAAAAAGAAAAAGAAAATGATTTTTTTTTTTGGCGGTACAACCCTAAGGTTACATAATGTCAAAAAGAGGTGATTAATTAGGTCGGTAGAAAAGGTGATTTTGGCAACAAAGGAGGAAATGTTTTGTCCAATAGAGCATTAATGCAGGAGTGCAAAGGGTAGTGACATATGCACTTATTAATGTGGAGAACATAATAATGAAAAAGATCAAGGGTGTGTCTCAAGATACATTACATTTGCCCAAGCTAATGTCAAGGGAATCTGAACGTCCTTTTTTTTTTTTTTTGGCGATAAAAAGGGAGAAAAGACTTGCGGCTTAAGGTCTAAGGAAGCAGCTGTCTGTCTTTTAAATTTGAGTGAATATATGATAATCTGTCTGACATTGGTCTTCTGCTGTCTGTTGTAAGTATAACAGATTAATGGGTTTTGGAAAATTCATGACAGATAGATTTTAAATAAAAAAAAACTTGGGAGAATTATTTTTGTTCGTTGAGTTTCTCTGTATATCATAATTATTACTTCCCATGTTCGTTTCTTGACAAGGGTATTCTACAAAGCTCATTTTTTTCTTCCTCTTTGGTGAACTGGAAAGGTGGACTGTCTACACCACTTTTTCTTTTTAGCTTTTCTTTGAGTCTTAAAGAACAGCATGCTAGAACTGAAGTTAAAAATCATAGGGAAAAAAAGGTTTAGAGTTCGGGAGGAGACTACAATGTTATGTTATAATGTTCGTGTTTGAATTTTGAGTGATAAGGGATGTTCACAGTATATAGTCTTAAAATTCAAATCATATAAGAAACTTGTTATGTAACAAAATAGTGATAGAATGAGTAATAATATAATGTACAGTTATATGCTCGAGAGTGAGTAATGAATTTATTACGAAGAAAAATTACGAGGTTGCTTTGAATAAGACTCTTTTACGTAAACAAATTATAAGATACAATAACAAAATATGATTGCACAGTACAAGAGGATCTACATGACAGAAACATCGATTTCAAACGTTCAAGAATTAACCTGTTGTAAATAATGAATAATCAATGGAGTGCAGTATACTAGACAAGTATGATCGACAAACAATCCAATGTATTCTGGCAAATCAATTTGCCAAAAGATCTTGAACCTCATAATTTTTCAGACATGACATATCTATTGTTTATTATACAAGCATAAAGCACAAAAGAACATAACAACCAGTCTGTAAAAAACTTCAGTGAGAAGCACTCTGCATGTAATAATATGAGACGTTTACACTCCTTAATCAACTAATCACAGTAATTATCTCACCTTAGTACTCTCCCCCGAGCACAAGTTGGTTGCTGAGCTCAGTAGCGTGAGGTTGTGACCCATGTGGGGGCATTGAGGTTACCGAACATGGACTCAGTTCAGCTGGGTTGGGTCTAAGGTGGCTCAGTGCTTGCCTGCGCTATCCAAGTTCAGAGCTGACCCAAGTGACTGGGGGGTAAGCTTTGGTGGCTTGGGTGGTTTCGCAGAGCAACGGAAACCAACCCTTTCTTGACAGTGGAAGGATAAAAGGCCCGTGTCACTTGTCTACATTCACCTAGTTGGCTGAGTTCTAATCGGACCATCACCTTTTCCTGCCATTTTTGTATTTCTATCCACCACACTTTGTATACAAAACTGATAGTCAAACTAAAGCTCAAACTAAGGTTTTCATCGATATCGATAAAGCTCAAACTAAGGTTTGCATCAATATCGATTATTTTCATATGTATCGTCTTTGTTTAAAAGTGTTCAAATGTGTTGTAAACATGTGGTAAGGACTCAGGACACATTCAAAGAATTGCAGGTTAATATTGCTGAAAAAGGACCTCGTGTTATCTATGTATTGCCTTTGTGTCGCTTTAATTCAATCCATCATTAGGAAGTTGTGTTTTCAGTTGGTTTTCTTACGTTGTCTTGATGTACTTTAGACTCCTGAGTCCTGTCTATGTATATAAGAAAGTGATCAAATCGAATTGGAGAATGATAGGGCCTACGGCAATCTAATGTGAAAAATATCCTCTAATAATCAAATCTATTTTCTTTAATCTGTTTGGTTTTAAAACTTTGAATCTGTATTCACTGACCCAAGTGGACCAGGCGTAGGCTTGGTTTAGTTGGGCCCTAAAGTGGCGGGGACTACGTGAGGCTGGTTTCACAGAGCAACAATCACTGCCCGCTCTTGTCAGTGGAAGGATAATGAGTCGGTGCCATCCAGATCCAAGAGGGTTGCCTAGTTGGCTGTGTTCCTAATTGAACCATCACCTTTTTCATTTTTTGGACCAATGATTTAATTTGACAGGCCTCAAGAGTTATTGCATTTTTGTTTGAATCTGATGTCAAGACTAATGCAGCATACAGTCAATGATGTGGCGGATAGCGATAATTTAATTTGACAGGCCTCAAGAGCTATTGCATTTTTGTTTGAATCTGATGTCAAGACTAATGCAGCATACAGTTAATGATGTGGCGGATAGCACATATGAATATTCTCGAATTATTTGAAGATCGTAATCTTGTCTATTATTTCACTGTCACATACATGGTTAATTTCTGATATGTCTTTTGTATCTTTTAGGTTGACAGATTTTCAGGCCACACATTTGATTACTGATTAGAAGTTTACAATAATTTCACATTTTCACTCGTTGACAGAGAAGCATTCAGTCCACATTAGAAATCACAGGCCCGTTGTATGCATGGTAGAATGACTACAGTAGATTTTTCATGAAAAACTAAACAAAAAAGAGAGAATGACATCCCAGAGTGTACGGCATGATTTTTGTCTGACAACCCCAATTCAGCTATAACAAGTCAACATAATATGAACATAAGATTATAGGACATGCACATCCAAATGTTAAATGCTTTTACCAATTGAGAGTATAAAACAGTGCAGGCATGGAGACAAGATATAACCACAGCATATTATTCTTCAAACCAAATGAAAATGTCAGTGCACAATAAATGCTAATGCCTGTAATATGATCCAATAAACTTCATTTCAGACATAGCCAACAGGTGACTTCTACATAAAAAGGAACAATTGCATTCTTCTTTAGAAACTAATAACAGAAAATCACAGAAAGAGGAATACAACGAGAAGAGAAATTCTGAAATGTACGTTACATGGCCTCTTTCTCTTGTCAAAAACCAGCTAGAGTTGCTTTCTTTATCATCTGAAGGTCCAGGTTCTGGCTATCTGGTAATTCAAGACAGAGAAGTTGACGAGTATGCATGCAATTGTTTTGCCAGAAAGGTAAAGGCTACCCACATATACATCAAGGACGTGCCTTTCCCTCAGAACAGGCCCCTTGACGTCAAGACCTCTGGATCAGATTATAACTGTTATAGTTATACCTTCTTCATTCCCATCACTGATCAGCCCTTGTCTTCCAACTGTTACTATGTCATAGTAGCAGACAACAATCCCCGTAAGGATTAAGCAGGAACCGGCATTCTTGTAAGTTAAAAATTTTACTACTATGATTGACATTGAGTCATGCCTTATTTCCATCTGCAGGTTAGCACACACAAGTGCAAGAGAGGAAAATGGCAATTGTCCTTTCATGCTTATCAAGGAGATGTCCAAAAGAACAGCTGGAGAGAACAATGTTCTATGAATTGAAACTAGAGTGCAGATGGGAATGGATATTCACCTGCGAAAAGGGTGAGGGTGGAAGCAATTCGGTGACTCTGAATGTTATCGTTCCCACAGAAGTTGTAAAGATTCCTCGTATGGATGCCCTCTCCGAGAGAGATGAAGCTGATGGAGTAATGTGGTTTCAGACCACAAGTGAAATGGGATTGCAAACGAGGATAGGATAGGATTGAGTTTGGTGGTCATTGAGAGTGATAAGGGAGCAAATAAGACTAGGATGGATTGGTCAGGATGAAAAGCAAGTTACACCGCAGTAGAGGTCTTGTACAGGAAAAGGTTGTTTTCTTAAGTCAACTCCATCCATCAGTAACAAGCTGTATTTTCAGCTTGTTTTCTTAAGTTGCCTCAATACAGTTGACTCCTCTCTATGTAAGAATGTGATTGGATTTGTATACGACAAATCAAATCGTATGAACGTATTTTACTCCTCTCTGAACTTCAGTGTATATCTGGTTGTGGGGATTTAAGGCGTTCAAC
>JACYFF010019584.1:121926457-121991501 GCA_017589665.1 Selenicereus undatus | reverse complement strand
TCCCCCCCCCCCCAAACCTACGGCCAGGTCTCTTACACATCAGTGAGATAAAATACTTTCGTGCCACTTTCAACCTTTGCAAACATTACATTCAAATGAACCAGAATTTTACCCAGCTTTCATTCGCTTCAACACAACAAAGACTTGGTTGTGCAAGTACTTCTATATTCTTTCAACAATTGAACTAGTACAGCACTGCACTTGTGAAGCCAAAGCCAATATTTTAACAAGTATTACTTAAGATTTCTGTCTCCAAAACATGTGTGAAATGTCAAGAATATCTAACATTAATCATTTCCAAATAAAAAAATTTGAACCATTTCTCAATTTGTGCATGCCATCCTTGCACAAGGGCCATGCTAATCTTCTCTGTATCATTCCAATTTTATCAAATGTCTCCAAAGAGACATCTAAATACTTATGCCGCATACTTATAAAGCAGACAATAATTTTAGAAAGCTTGATGTGGGACATTTGTTAACAATAATCACACACATCAACATGACCACATCAGACCTTCAATAATCATAAGAGACCAGCTAACCTTGGGCTACACAGAAGCACAACCCATCTCAAGAGTCCCCCTCTCTTTGAACCCCCCCCCCCCACCCCCCCAATTGAACTCCTTAACTAAAAGTACCAAAAGCCGAATCATCAAGAATGAAGTGCTAATACTGTTTTAGAAAAACTGGCTAGTCGGCTAGTCCTTTCTTAATTTAAAAGAACTTTGGGTTGCTGATGGTTCAAGTTCATCTTTACTAAAAGAACTGGCCAAAAACTGAGGAAATTGTATTTTGTATAATTAAAAAAAATAAAAGCACATATAAACTGCAAATGACATTTGCTAACTAGAGACAGCAAAATGTAGTAAACCATGACAACTTTAACAGAAGTGTTCACCTTGCTGTCATGCAACAACTTCAGTCTCTATAAACCACTCGAGATTTTTTGAATTTTGGGTTTTGCAAAATGGCCCGCCAACCTGTTTCAAGTGAAATGAGGATAACAGATTAAAAGGAGAGTTTAAAGAATATCCAACCACCATCGATTCAAATCGACTAGAAATTTTTGCTTCATTCGCCGTTCACCAATCAATCACAATTTGTCAACATGAATGCATAATAATTGGCCCATAAAAGATTTTTTAAACACCCCACCCCCAACCCAACAAAAAAGGAAGCGGGGGGGGGGGGGGGGGCTCTGCAAAATCACAATGATTCAGCTTGTTCTATGGACAATGGTTGACTGATATTGGGAAGCTAAGAGACATGTCGAAGTGCATATGCTATAGATATGAAACGGATACGAATCTACTACAAAAGAAACTGAGTTACCTCAAAAGTACGGAGAATATTTTTCTGTTGTTTTCTGTTTAAATGAGGCAGAAAAACTTACTAACATAGAGTACAAATACAAACTTTTGATTTCAAAATGGCTCTTGAAGTCATCAAATGTGGCCCTTTGGCGGGGGGGGGGGGGGGGTTAAGCAGAGATGAAGGAAGGATCGATGAGAATATTGAACTGTGCTATACATCAAAGCAAGCCCACATGCTCCTAAAAAGTTCTCAGGATTCTGGACAATGCATTTCAGTAGTCAGCTACCATGCAATTGCACATCATAACTGCTGGGACAAAGGTTTACAATTGGAAGCATACCAAGAGGAGGAATCGTCTTTATATTCATCTGTAAATAAGTAGCAACCAAAGTGATGCACATGACAGGTAAAAAAGCTCATCAACAACAAAAACTTTGCAGCCATTCCGTAATTGCCTCCTCCTTATCCAGGTCTATATCCCATCCTTCACTTGTAACCTGAGGCAATCGACAAAAATTTAGGGAGACTTGTCCTGGAATGTATCCAGCTGGTATAAAATACAGAGAAGGTAAAATGAGAGCTATGACTAACAACCTCATTAACACATTCAACAAATGTTCTCCTTAGCAAAGGCAAAAGACTACACTAGTGAGAAAACATATCATAAACGAAATAAGGCAGAAAGGAAGACAGGACTAGTAATCATATTAGTCTTAAGAATGAGGCATAAATGACCACACCGGCAAACTAGAGTCTAAGCAGACTTGAAATCGCACTTTCACCGGCTTTTCTTTGGGATGGAGTAAGTGGGGGCCACTTGGAGGTGCGGGACCTAGGGAAACCTTGTCATAAGTGGCCATGGGGACTCAAAATAGCTCATTGACTCATTGAGTTCTTGTAACTAGGCAGAATTCCTAAATGTTCTGCTGTGACGAGTGAGAACAATCAAACATCTTTGTTTTTTCAAATTGTGCTAGATAATCCTAATGGCCAAGACTAAGAGCCACATTCAAACCTGGATATAAGATCCACAAGCTAGGAAGAAAATCACCATTAAACTCACAATGTCACATGGACGGATTTTGAAGCCATATAATTGAGAAACAAAAGCAACACATTACAAACTTGACTAAACGGGACCAATCTCTGAATTTGGAATCAAAGCAACACGTTATAAACTTGATCAATAAATGAGACCTAACTGTGATTTAAGAAATCAAGGCAACAATTTACAGTTTCTCTACAATTGAGTACCATTAAGCTCAACCCTAGCTGATGCCTTTTTTATTTAGAATCAAACCAATGGCTTTACAAACTTGATAATCAAGACCCGCTTCAAACACTGCAGATTCATAAACCCCAAAACACAAAACGCAAAACATCAGAGTAGAAAGAACCCGGAACACATGAACAAGTTACTGAGTTATTTGGCAAATGGGGATTGCCCATTTCAAATTTCAGAAAATTAAATCATACCCACATGCCAGCATCACATACACATACACCAGTATACTTGAAGAAGAAGACAGCTTCAAGACCATCAAAACTAGGGAATATGACCCCCCTTTTTTCAGTTTCCTACCGACTAGCAATTTCAAGCCCATTAAGCAAAATCATCCGGAAACGGCAGTAACTTGAGATTAATTGTCTTAAAACTGAAGTACAAGAATGATCAAAGCGATAAATTATGCCATGGCCAAAAAATTAGGCGCAAGCCATCATCGAACACAGATGATAATTTAAAGGTCTCGAGAATCTTACATACTTCCGCATTTTCCCTCTCTGTTATACCTGCAGAGGAAATGAGCAGTTCCAAGTACACTAGAATGGAGTAGGGAGGAAGGAAGCGGGAGAGCCGGAGGGCATGTAAGGATTTCTTTCTTCAGTATTTTTTCTTTTGCAAATGCTAAATATCTTCATACAACAGACACTGTTTTAAATATGTTATTTTGACTTATAAATTATATTACAGTACCTCTCAATTTAAAAAAAAAATAGTGTAATCAAATTGTGGAAGTATATGCAATTTATAAATTGTTAAATCATCTTTTCATTAATAATTTACCATATTTCTAAAATACGTATATCTTATGTCTTCGCATATATGGTTGATCTGATTAGCGTGTCATTTAATACTTCGTCGGCGTAACCGATAAATATTTATGTTTAAAAATGTAATCATTGAAAATTTGGTGATTTTAAATTACAAAATATGTTAATTTGAAATGAGACAAAGACATTTAAGGGTACTTTACAATAAAAAATATATCTTTTTTTCTTTTTCAGTATATGTTACCAACAAAATTTGTCTCCCTATGAATTTACCAACGCCCTCTAATTTTCAACGTAAGCATGAATTAAATTTATCTAAAATTGAACTGAACTTATAATTATAAATTATATTGAATTGGACTTATTTTTACTAAATTAAGATTATTTTTCCTCTGAACTTGACTTATTTTTATTGAAATCCTCAACTTATTTTTGCTAAACCAAACATTTTTTTTTGACAAAAATGGAGTTGAACTAAACTTATTTTGGTTGAGTTCAATCGAAGTGAGTTGCTAGAAAATAAGTTAAAGAGTGAATGACCCAGGACAAATTTTGTATCTCAATTTGATTTAACAATACTCTAAAATTGTGAAATTTTATATCATCATAAGTTTCTACTTATCTTTTCAAATCACTCAATATTTTTTTTTCCCAAAGACAAACCGCTCAAAATTTTCAAACCGGTTATTAAAAAAAACAATTGTAATAAACCGTTGAGTTATATTTGAAAGGATATTAACTTGTATAAATGTTGTTCCTGTATAAAATTAAAGAGATCTCATAGTTAATAACTTACAAGTGGTAACTGGATTTAAATTGATATACTTATTACATTACTTATGGTTGAATTATGTAGTTAATAAGTGTAACTTTTGAATATCTTAACTGTTTTCATTACAGTGACATTTCCCAAAAATCTACATCTATCTATATCTATGTCTATATATATCTATATCTATATCTATATCTATATAATACATAATAGTAAAGTTTTAGTAACTACCCTTTTTTAAATTCTCATTAATTAGAACTTTTCAGCCTTTAGATCCGTAAAACGAATTAATTACAACCGTCGATTTAAATTAGCAAAACAATAAATAACAGTATAAAATTCCAAAGCCCCCTTCCCAGGTTGCAGAACGTGGTTGTCAACTTCTCATCTCTAATTCTCTGGAATCCTCTTTCTTCTCTCTCTCTCTCTCTCTAATACATAATGGTAAAGTTTTAGTAACTACCATTTTCAAAATTCTCATTAATTAGGACTTTTCAGCCATTAGATCCGTAAAACGAACTAATTACAACCGTCGATTTAAATTAGCAAACCAAAAAATAACGGCATAAAATTCCAAAACCCCCTTCCGAGGTTGCAAAACGTCGCTGTCAACTTCCCATCTCTAGTTCTCTGGAATTCTCTTTCTTCTCTCTCTCTCTCTCTCTTTGTATATATATAATACACAATAGTAACTATCATTTTCTAAATTCTCATTAATTAGGACTTTTCAACCATTAGATTCGTAAAACGAATTAATTACAACCGCCGATTTAAATTAGCAAAACAATAAATAACGGCATAAAATTCCAAAACCCCCTTCCTAGGTTGCAAAACATGACTGTCAACTTCCCATCTCTAATTCTCTAGAATCCTCTTTCTTCTCTCTGTGTCTCTATCTCTCCCTTGCTTTCTCTCACATATTTACCTTTCTTTGATTTCACCCAGTGAAATGCCATGGATGCAAAGCTAAAATCCTAGAAGGAAACACCTTGCGAGTTCAAACCTCTATCCTCAACCACTACAATCCCATCTCAAAATCGACTCAAACCGAAAGTGCATGTACTATGCTCAAAAATTGGGGGTCGACTTGGCTGTGCAAACAACAGATGTATAATAGAACAGAGGAGGAGGTGGGGTCGATGTTTGTCGAACGACGGCTTCAGTTGAAGAAGTAAGAGTAGAAAGGGTGGGTTGAGAGGGATGAAATCCCTGTTCTGCAGCCCTCATTTGTCTCTTTCTATCTCCCCCTCTACCTCTCCATTTCAAGATATGCACTGCACCTTCTTCTGTATATATCTGCACTATGTCCACAATCGCAAGAGGAGCAGTACACCAAGTGCAAGAGGAACATAAGCAATGTTGAACATCGACAGAATTCGGTAGAGACGGTGGCATGCTGACGGCATATACGGAGCATAATAGAGGCAATTGTTTCCCAGAAAAGTTGCGGAGTGTTTTGAAGCAGAATTGCTATGTTGATTGCAAATTCTTTAGATTTGTGGCAAAGGAATGGCTTTTTCTCTACATCTGTGAAGGTTCAACAATCTGCTGACGTGTATTTTCACAGTCCTCTTCTTCTTCGTATGGATCTTCTTTCAATTTTGTTTGAAGTTCCTTTTTTCCATCATGTGGCCATCCGTTTTTTTTGTCAACAAAATCTTTGTTTCAATTTATTTTATATTTTTTTCAAAATTGTTAGTCAGTTATGATATGGTTCCCACTCCACAGGACTTCTAAGCATGCCCAAACTTCTCCCCCACCACTCACAACTTGCTCACTGGTCACTGCCCACGTTCTCCTTGTTGTGAATTTTCCGCAAGCGTACGGTTTCGTTGTACGTTTACAAGTATCGTCCTCAGGGATGAAGGAAATTTGATTATTATCAATTCTAACCTAATTGAAACTGAAAATTAAAATTGACTAATCTGAAAATTATCATATTTGATTTAGTGAATTTACAAACTAAAATAATTGAAAAACTGTAAGAGATTTGAGAATACCAAAAGGTAATTTGGGGCAACAAACTGAAAATGAATCACGTGAGCAACACCTTGCAGTAATTTAACCTTGAATTCTTCTTCACTTCACTGAATCCAAAAAAACAGAGGAGGCTGAATCGCAGAATCGAAACAGAGGAGGCTATCCTTCACGCAAGTAAGGCAACAAAACCAACGAAAATTCAAACCAAATCGTGAAATTGAATTACAATCTCAATCAATCAACAACTTATAATCAGATTACACCAATTTTTGAAACCATAATCTAGATTGAAAAGGGAAAGAAAATCGGAAAAAAAACGATGATATCCTCTACTCTGCTCTGCGCTGGTCTATCTGCCTCTCGTTTCTCGACCATTCGAGCCTTCTTTGAAGCTCCAGAAGTCGCCCCCTCGGTTCCCCCAATTGCTTCAATTACTCTTTTGAAACTGATGAATTGATGAGAGCAATGATGATGGATAATGAAGGAGGAGAGAGAGAGCAAAGTGGTTATGGTATCAAGGAAAGCGAAGGTGAAAGGCTCCTGCTCTGGCTTTGGGTTTCTGGGCAACGAAGTAGGAGGGGGAAGAAGAAAGGATAGAAGAAGGGAGGGGCTATGAGATCACGTGCAACACGTGTGATCAATTAAGTGAAGCAAGCTGGGTTGTGGGCTCAACATGAATGGGCCGAGTTCTGGGCCGATTCTTCTTCTTCTTTTGCTCAATCAATTGCATGTTATGACCCAATCCAATTTTGGATACAATTTTCTCTCATTTTCTTCAAGCAATTTATTTATTCTTCAAATATGTCAAATTCCTACAAAATAAATAAAACTAATATTAAAATCATAAATTAATAATTTATATTGAGCAAATATTAGATAATAAGAGGTATAAAAATATCATAATTTCAGGCTGAACACTCCTCAAATGGCAACATGATTTTGTTTTTAATAGTTCATCAATTCTCCCAGTTTCACATCTATCTCATAACCTCTTCCTCCATCTCCTATATCGTATCCAACTAATCAATTGAATTCTTGCATACATATTTCCCAAGCGTCCTGATCGTCCTGGTGTTTGGACTTACAAGTAGCGAGCGTAAAAAGGTTCGATTTTTTTTATTTTTTTGGGGGTTTAGTGTCTCTACGTTCTGCGTTAATCTGTTCGAGCTTTGATATGATTGTGAGTTTTCATGGTATTCGATTAGTGTTGGATTCAATTTGTGTAAGTTAGGAAATTTCGATAGTTGTGATTAGTTTTGTATTGGTTATTGTTTGTTTAAGTTATAGATTTGCTTCATGTATAAAACTCTGGAGTGTAACAATGACCTCATAAGTTACATCCCCCTGAACCCCCCCCCCCAAGCCAAAAAGTAAAGAAAGTAACTATTTTTAACAACACAAATTAAAAAGCTATTAGATAAGGACTTTATATGTAGATTTGCAAAATGCTAGAGGTACTAGGCATTCTCTTTTGATGGAATAGAAGTAGTTTCTCACACCTTTTCACAAAGTTCCACATGATTAGTTTGGTTTGGACATAGTCTCACCACTAGACCACAAAACACATCAAACATTCATGTTTAGCAAAGCAGGTTGAGAAAAAAGAGGGGGCTATGTTAAATGAGTAAACTCACTTGTGGTTTTTAAATTTCATGTCTTGATTTTTTTGACCCCCATATGCTTATGTTTTGAACTTGTCCGATGGCTTAGGATTCTTGCACACAAACCTTTTCTTTTCTTCCCACTTCTCTTTGCCTACAAGTAATTAGAAGGAAGCGAAATTGTCATAGCTTTAATGTTGATAGTGATGAAATAACAGGGTTATGTTGGCACACACAGAGTTTATCTAACTGTAGTATATTGCATCATTAGATAGCTAGGCAATTTGAATTGCTATTTTGCATAGTTGAGTTTCTTTAGCTGTAGTATACTGTTTGGTGTCGATGTAGATTGATGGTTACCATTTTGCATTTGATGACTGATGGGTTGAATCCTATTCATGCAATTGTGTAGACTGGATTTTGTAGACTAACTATTTCAACTTAAGACTTTAGTCTGGATTGATATTTGAGTCTTTGTTGTTTGGCTACGGGATAAGTATTGGTTGTGGGTAGGCCATCCTCAGAGGCTTTTGTATGCTTCTTATTTGATTTGGACATTAGAAGTAGAACAATTAATGATGCCTATAAATCTGTGTGCCACTGGAGAGGACAACACTTCAAGACAAATGTCCAAAGTTAGGTAGCTTTGCAGCTAAATACTTGCCCGAGCCATGGGTGAGCAGCACAACTTTGTAAAATCAGACAATATAGCATTGAGCACTCTGAACACGGGGCCATGCCCTGATGCTCATATACGTTGGCGTATCACTGTATAGGTCTCGCCAAGATGGGAATTAATGCATCAATCACTTGAGATATTGTACTTTTGAATTGCAGTGGACAAAGGGAAAAGATTGAATTAGTAACATTTTAAACCTAGAGATTAAGACTAATTGCAAAAAAAGTGATCACTCTTACGTATTCGCTCTGAATATACTTTATTGTACATGTCAATCTCCAAATTTGACACAAAAGAGGTTTGCATACTCGATTGCCTATTGTTATGTACTTTGTTCTACTCTTCCAAATACATATTTGCATTATTATAACTGTTCTGTGCTATTTAAAATTATAGGTATATCTTCAGAGTTCTCTTGCAAGATAATACAAGTTGTAGAGAGTTTACTATTTTTCATGAGAATGCTCAAATTCTTTTGCATACGACGACTGCCCAGTTGAATGTGTATGCATCGCAGGTATTACAGTTTTTCCTACGTATCATAGTTAACACAGTTTATTCTTTTACTATTGACTATCCTATATTAATATTTTCTACAGTCATATGGTCATCTATCGCTTTATGCGATTATAGATGATTATATAGCTCAATCATGGGTATTTGTCATGGAGCCCCCACGTCACTATGAAGTAGAGGTTCCTATCGCTTTTATTGCACCAGTTCATTGGAAGGAAGTGGTTTATTACTTACGAAAAACCAATGTTAGGTACACCAGGTAGATTACGTGTAAATATAAACTTCAACTCCATCATTGTCATTCAAATTATTTCTAAAACTTTATTTCCTCTGTAGGTATAAAAGGAGGAGGTGGATTATTCGTCATTGGAGTGATAGATTGGTTGCTCATCATGTTATTTAGCGTGTCTTTTGTCATAATCACTATCTACTATTTCTATCATATTATTATAGACCTTTTTCTAAGTCATGTGGTTTTTAGTTGTTCATCACAATGGTTATATATGAATTTGCTATCCACATATATTTTTCATTGATTATTCTATCATCTTTCCTAAATTATAATATTAACTATGTCTACAATGGCTATCGGTTCATTACTTGCATAGTATATGCTATGAAATGTCTATTTTAACATGCACCGTGCATAGCACGGACCCAGACTAGTAATACATAATAGTAAAGTTTTAATAACTAATTTTTCCTAAATTCTCATTAATTAAGACTTTTCAGCCATAAGATCTATAAGTTTAATTAATTACAACGGTAGATTTTAGTTAACAGAACCAAAAATAAATATATATAAAATCAACTCTTCTCCCCCCGTTAGCAGAGTGTGGCTTTGACTGAACCTTCTCTAGAATTTTCTTTCTTCTCCCTCTCTGTATTACAGCCGTCGATTTAAATTCTCTATTTCTATTACAGTCGTTGATCTAAATTCTATCTTTATCTCTCTGTCTTTTTCTTTCCCCTTCTTTCTCTCACGGTCATCTTCTCAATGTCATATTCCCATGGATGGCAAGCTTTTAGTCAATCCTATTCCTTTTCTCTCTATCTTTATCTCTCCCCTTATTTCTCTCACTTTTTTGTCTTTCCCTAATTTCACCCAGCTCACAATCGGCCATGGATGGAAAGTATTCCTTTTCTTTCTTTCTTTCTCTCTCTCTCTCTCTCTCTCTCTCTCTCTCTCTCTCCATCTCTTCCCAAATGGTGGGGCTCCATAGCCGGCAAACTTCACAAACACACCATGAAACCTTTCTCATCTCTCTACTGTAAGCACAAGTGTTTGGACTTGAAGCGCCGCTTCTCTGGTGCCGACGACGGAGATCCTCCATTCTTTTTCACATCCGAGAAAAATGTAGGAGAATTTAGATGAAAGATGAGGCCTTTTTGGTGCAAAGCCACCAATGCTTCTGCTCAAAAGAAAGAAGATGAGAAGAGGAGGTTGAAGAAGTAGCCATGGTTGCAAATGACCATTTAACGATCAACTCCTTTTACTCTCTTTGTCTCTCAATCTCAAGAAGCACCACATTCATGTGCCCCTCATGACTAGGAATGGGAGAAGGGGAGGATTTATATACGGGAAGAAAGATAAGCAGAGAAAGAGAATCAGAGATGAGGAAAATATAGGATTTGAATGGATTAGATTTTGGAGTTTTTTTTTATGGAAGAGTAAATAATGGAAGAATGGAAAGGGAAAGAGGTGACTAGGCGAGGTAAGGTTGGGTTTCTCTCTCTAGAAATTATCTCTGTTGGGCTCCTTGTCAGCTTTGACTCAGAGAAAGTTTTGAACATTCAATTTCATAGCCGGCACCCTCTGATTCTATCTCCTCTCACTCCGTATTTTCCTCACTCTATAGACTTTCTGCTTATCTCACTCTACGCTCACTAGGCTCACCAGAGTTTTAATTTATTTACAAGAGGGGGCAAACCATCACAAAGCGTCATCCTTGCCCAAGTAAACCAAAAGGATTCTTTGTGTCTATACCTCTCCTCTAGATTCTTCTTAACTTCATGCATGTTTTTAATTTCATGCTTTGTGCTTTGGATTGAATCGAGACCTGAGTGATGATTGTGATGTTGATTTGAACAGGTCGTTGCAATTGAAGGTGAAGAGAATGGAGGAGGAGAGAGATAGGGGCTTATCGCATGCGAGTGGAATGGAATAAGCATGAGTATGAAGACCGTGACTTCACACAATTACAGCAAATTTCATAAAATAAAAACCCAATTTCAAGGTTAGTTTTTGGTAATGTGTATTTTAATTTCTGTTGTAATGTTGCCTTTGCAAATTTGTCTCACTCTTAGTGTGCCTGTGATGAGTAGCTACCCTATATGGTTACTGGAGCATGATATATTGAATTCTAGAATTTTTATGTTACCCATTTCTACTTATTCACCTTTCCTTTCTTGTCATTTCATTTTTGACATTTGCTATCTTTTAATTTATTTGGGCTTGGGTTTGGGTTTTATATGAAGGGTTATGATTTTTTATGTTCGTTGAAGAACATATGTTCACTTTTTTTGGTTAAATTAAGGAAAAAATTGAACAAGGGCTTAATATTTACCCATGTCATATGTTATTATGGAAAATAATGCAAGATAATTTACATATGATTGTAGGGCTAATTTTGAGGACGTTTAAAAGTTTTTTTTTAAACTTTTTGGACTAATTACAAATTAAACGCACCATTTACTATCCGTGCTGGAGTGCATATAATAAAACAAGCTCAAAATCTATCTGTGCAATATGTTATTATGGACAAAACATAAACATTTTTTTTTTTGTTTTATACTTGAAAAACATACGTTTGAATTTTTTTTGGTTCAATTATGAACAAAGTTGATTACGCGCTTAATATTTATCCATGTAATATGTTATAATGTTAAAATAATGTAAAATAATATACATATGATTGTGGGGCTAATTTTCAAAACGTTCACAAGTTCTGTTATTTTGTTGAATCCTTCTTTTCTCCCTTTTTGGAGTAATTACAAATTAAACATACTATTTACTGTCACTGCTGGAGTATATATAATAAAGCAAGCTCAATATGTATCTCTACCATATGTTATTATGGGCAATAATATAAACAAGTTTTTTTTTTGTTTTTGTTTTTTACTTGAACAACATATGTTTAATTTTTTCTGGTTCAATTAACTACAGGCTTAATATTTGTCCATATAATATATGTCATAATGGAAAATGATGAAAAATATTGGACATATGATTGGAGAGCTAATTTTCAAACTGTAAACGAGTTCTGATATTTTGTTGGATCATTCTTTTCTCCCTTTTCGAGCTACCTACAAATTAAACATACCATTTACTGTCACTGCTGAAGTACGTATAATATATATCCATGAAGGTGCTTGAACCACTTCCACTTAAGTTAGTCCATTCTCCCTTACAGTTGCTCATGTATTACTTTATATTCGACCATAACATGATATTTGGCAAAAATGTTAGTTTAGGAATAATAGCCAACACGTTCTTTTAACAAGTTGTATGAGTGCATGCAGAAAATGTAGGGTTGTTTTTTGTCTTAATACTTCATATGCTCGCCCAATGTGGTCCCTTTGTTTGTGATCGTGGATAGAGCAGGCTCTCCAATTTATCTAGAACGATTATATATTACCTAAGTTTAATATTTCTAATGCATTATGTTGGTAGTATCTTATAATAATGTACATTTTCTATTTGCAAAATTTCAATTTTTTTTCTTATTTATTTAGGAAGGGATATATTGAGTCCACTATTACTATTTGACAGTAATAACTCAATTGTTACATCACATGTTCAAATCTGTATTTCGTATGTCAAGCCTAATTTCCAATATCATGTGACATATGCAAATATGCTTACAGTCTCTCACAAACAACTTCCAATTGTAAATATGCTACACCCCCAAGGCATTCATTGTTGTACATATAGTTGCTGCGCTATTATGATTGTTCATGGATTCCGCTTTATATTGATTTATTTTTACTACTTTCAATCAACTTATAACTTATTGTAAAACACGTGTACTATGAGACATTGAATCAAATTTAGTTTTACACTGAAGCATGAAATGCTAATGCATTCATTTTAGGAGACAAACTTTTCGATGTGTTCTTGATTGACATTGTTAAGTTGTTACTTCTAATGCATTGCATGTGCTATAGTTTGTAATTTTAGATGTGAATAGGTTCACAGTTTTCCCTCTTTTGGTATAATTACATGTTCTATTTATAATGTCGACTCAACCACGATAACCCAAACTCACACATTATAGGAGACATTGTATCAAATCATCCACCACATACCCAAACTCGTCCACTATAAGATACACTTACAGTATGAAATTAACCTTTAATGAGCACACACTTAAGCATATCTTATTTTTGATCATGTTCGTTTTTAATTCTTAATCTATAGTTTACTCCCAATAAACAATGAGTCAGCTAATTTTCTTACCTATTCTTCATTTGTATGTTTCTCTCGCAGATTGCCCTTCATATTCCTATTCATTGAGGTTAATTTGTCATGTTACTACATTCATTGATTATTCCATCGTCTTATCAAATTTATAATATTAACTATGCCTACAATGGTTATTGGTTTATTACTTGCACACTATATGCCCACAAAATGTATACTTTATTATGCACCGTGCAAAACACGGGTCCAGACTAGTACATCGCAATTAAGATATTGTGCAGCGTATTCCTTGCGAGTCGGAACCTAGGCGCGATCATGGCTTGGAGGGTGTGCCGTGTGCACCGGGAGGAGGCCGCGTGGGAGGAGTTTGGCCTGTTTTTTATTCTTCATTTTTTTTTTTGGACCGTTGAAGGGCCTTCAAAAAGGGGAAATGTTGTTTTTATCTATTGGATTGGGCTAAGTGGATACAGGAACATTGGGCTTGAATTTTTGCATATAGTTGTTTGTCCAATAGCTATTTAAATAATAAAGCCAAATAAATAACAAGGAAACACATAAAAATAAAGTAGTTAAATATGTTTGGTTGTGAGACCCATAGACCTTATTTTATGTGGTAAGCTACATTGGTGTGCCTTACATTGGAGACTCGTGAGCAAAAAATTGACTCGAAAATTAATGTCAATATAGTAACCCTCCACTGGTGAGCCAACTTTTTAGCTCATTATTGTACATACTCCAATGACTTAATTCGACCAAACAGGATTTAAATCGTGTATGGCTCAAAGTGGTTTTTAAGGCACGAAAAAGTTTGGCCAAAAGTGCAAGGATGCTTTGTTGCTTTTTGGTATAACGGTCAAAGATTTTTTTTGACATTGGATTCACCAATGTGTTTAGAGGCTAACAAATAGTCATGTTGAAATCTTAATGAAAACTTGTTGGTCAAGTCTTTGTGTTTAAACGAGAAGGTTAGATGGGAGACTAATTTGAAAGAAAAAAATTCAAAAACTAGGCCAGATAATTGAGGAAACAACGATGAAAAATTGTTCCGATTAAGCAAATATCAGATTCGGGACTTACAGGTTACAAAAGATCAAAGACACAAAAACAGTAGATGAGAAGTGGGAACAAGATGAAAAATATGCATACTTGGATTGTACAAATCACATCATCACATGCAACGCTATCATAACTGAAATATGCTCGCCTAGTGCATTACTGGCTCATTGTGGAGAAGAATTTTGTTCCTTAGATCATATGTTGCAGGCAAAAGCAGTGGTGACTCCTGTAAGGGTTCAGACATCCACAAAATCATTTTTGTAGTGCGGTATCAAAGAACATTCACAAAATGCAGGCAAATGAGTAAACCATTATGCTTCCTACAGTATCTACCACAAACACTCTGCAACGTTGCTTTTTCTTGTATTCTGAAGTGCTTGGGGCCCAAAATGGCAACATAAAAAGGCTTTCCAGACAGAGATTCAAAGCAAAACTAATTAAAAACACGTCCAGGGTATTCAATTAATCAACGGAAAAACTTCACTGAATAGTTGGTTTATACCACAATCGACAAATTCGCAAGTAAGAAAATTTTTTAGGTGAAATCTAATTCTGTGCTCGTGCTTTCCCCCAGACAGCAAAAGTACAATATCAAGAACTTGTTATGTATCTCCAATGAAGGGGTTCATGCTCTGGACTATTCAATTCAAAAAACTGCACGAAGCATCAATGCTTTTGGCTAAAGAGAGCTTTGCTAATTATCCCAGTAGCTTCAATATACCGGTCCACACACCTCGATATGCAGCTGCTCTCACTTCCACTGAGGCTTGAGCCAGGCTTTGTTATGCACTTGTCAAAGCACTTCCCTCTCACAGTCTGAAGGCATACAACATAAGTCAATGTACATTGCTAATTTGCTATGACACAAGCATGCTTTGGTCATTTATTTCTCCATCCAAATCACATCATGAATCAAACATATAGAAGCAAAAAAAAGGATCGAAAGTTCACTGGATGTGTAATTGCAAGCATTGACTGCCTAAGTCTTCGCCATAGTCACCAGGAATGCTCTTACTAATGTAGTTTACAACACAAATTTTGCCCAATCAAGGCTTCAATTTAATTGATCTGAGAATTCAGATCACAGTAATGACTAGTGAGCATTGTAGGTAACTATGATCTTTGTTTAGAAATATGATCTCATGAGAAACAGGGTAGTGAGCACTCCAAGCATATGGATATCCCTTTACATTGATATCACTGATATATAAACGTAGTATATTCAAAGATAGATAGATTAGGAGATATTAAACAAAGGACTTCATATCAAGAACAATTATGACAATACAAGATTAATACCATTACTTACGGACCAGTTATGGTATTGGGATATTTGCAAAACGAATTAGCTTTTCGCAAACCATCCTCACCAAAAAGCATTCTTCAACAATCTTATAAATTTCCCAAATTATCTATGCATCCAAAGATAACGATTGCATTCCGTAATTTTTGCACTGTGATTATCCAAACACAGCTAGAGTTCATTGATACTTTTTGACAAAGTGACTCTACAGAAACAACGACAATGGACAATAATCATTCAAACCTAAATCACATTCATCCAATCCTCATAGCAAAACCTTAATCCTGCAAATTGCAAAGTTCTTATTACCTTGATTGATTCAGCAACTCTTACACTGCGTTCTAATTCACAGAAAACAATAGACAGGTACTACATTCTCGATCAGTTATTTTGCTATGGCGATTGTTCCCAGCACATTCCAAATAACAACCCACCACTTTGCACCTCACCGATATCACATGAAGCCAGAGACTACTATACAAAACGCTATCTAATCGGCGATCCTTGGAAGAAACAGAAAATACCTTGTTCAAATTTTGTGATTTTATTAGATTTTGAGGCAGTCACAGACTCTACTAAGCACTAAATTACATCTTCGGATACCAGTACATCACTACATCAAATTCATCCACCTTCAATCTAAATTAAGAGCGCACACAATCTGCGCGTGAAACTGTTGAAATTGAAATTCCGATGGAACGAAAGAGAGAGAAATACCTCTAGGAATTCTTCGGCATAGGCCTGAGCGAGCTGATTCTTGAGCTGATTCATGATTGCTTCGGGACTAGGCTGTGAAGCCGATGATCCAGTCGGTGACGATCCAAACGAATCCATTCTCCCCCCCCCCCTCTCTCTCTCTCTCACACACACACACACACCGCCGATTGCTAGTGGTTTCCACCTCCAAGGTTGCAACTTTCGGGATGGAATTGGAGTTCGCTTGATAAACCCTAGATAAAGCCCTTTTCTCTCGGTCTTCTTAATCTGACGGTCTGACCTCTTTGTTGGCTTTGTCACAGCCCAGGCTGTCAATGGGCCTGGACATCCGGATTCGTAGCCTCTTTCTTCCGGGCTGGCCCAGTTCTGCTCCCCAAATCACCCAAAAAATTGGTAGGAAGGATTTTAAAAACCTTTTTTTCGATTGCATATAATGCACAAAGGTTGATCAAGTGTGATTTAAACTTAACTCCTTAGCAATAATTTTCAAAAAAAATTACCAATTGCCCTAATTAGCACCAGCAAAAAAACAATAAGGAAACAAATTTTCTATGAGTACAAAAGGATATATGAGAATGTGAAATTGCTAATATTTGATTAGATAATTATTACGTTCATAAATAGAAATCAGTCAACTCAATTAGGATTGAATTATTTGTGATTTGAGATAACAGTTGAGTGATTCGCGATATGAGTTAAGACGTGTTTTTTTCGACTTGTTATGAATACTTATCATCAGCATTCGACAACTTTCAACACGATTTAGCAACTTTCAACACAATTCAATACAATTCAACATTATTTAGTACGATTCAATACAATTCAGCACCTATGGAAAGTACTTAGTTGCATTTTCTTCAATAATTTAATATATTTTAGCATGTTTAAGTATATTTCAACAACTTTCAATATATTTCAGTATGTTTCAATAATAAGCATAAACAAATATTTCTATAAGGGGAAAAAATGACATAAATTAAATTTCTTTGTTCCGTGTTGAATATGTTGCTTATTGGTGTTGTTCTTTGTCTCCCTGTGGACCCCTTGCTGCTTTTGACATTTCCGTCATTGCCCCTTGCATTTAATAGATTAATTATTTGTTGGTCTCTTTTTGACCCTAGCTCTTGTACTCCTATCTCTTTCATCCCCTATTCTTCCTCTAATTTCTCCCCTATTTCTCGTATGTCTCTCTTTATCTTCTCTCACCCTATTCATCCCCTGATTTAGTAGATGAATGACCTCATTCTCTCTCTTTTCGCAAATCTTAGATCCCCATTCTATTAACACCTCCCTAACCCGTATATAAGCATTTATATTCATTTGAGAAAATAATCGAAGTACCTTATGAACTAAATAAAGAAAATCAAGCAAGCAAACGCAGAGGCCATTAAAGAGCATCATGAACCGGCTTGCCAACAATTGGAGGATCTGGGTGTTCTTAGAGGGAGTTGGGTATAGGTAGACATAGCGAGGAAAACATGCGTCAGGTTCATCGGGCCATTTGAGCGAGGCAGTGGTCTCTAAAATGGAAAAATGCTCTTTGTTAGAGGAATGGAATAAAGAGGCGGAGATTCACTTAATTTTAAAAAAATAAAACAAAATCGTTATAATTGACTTATATGTGTGTGTGTGTGTGTATGCATGTATGTATCTATGTATGTGTTTCAATTATAAATTTCTTTCTAATAACTCTAAGTTAACAACTTGTTATTAGCTACTTATATTTATGGTATGTATGACAATCTTTTTATCATACAAGGGAAACCTAGCTTGTTAACCCGAGTTCCCTGCAAGGACAACCTGGGTTATTATGTTAGGACAACATGCGTTATTCCTCCAAATATATAAGCTTTTGGTATCTATGGGCTAAAGTTAGCATTTAATGTTTAGGATTAGTTTAACATTTTAGCTGACCCCAAGACTCTTGGTTCACGTTTTAAACGTAAAATTGTTTAACCTAAACCATAAAGCATATACTTTGAAACCTTAAATTATAATTATAAAGGCGAGTATTTGGAACCCCAATTTACTATTTTAAGTAATCATACTTTCAAGATGTAACTTTAAACCCCAAATTCTAAACTATAAACTACAAACATGGAACCACAACATTGTGCCTTACCAGTATACCCCAACCCTAAACCTTGAATCCTAATCTCTAAATTATGATCAAAGTTTTTAGACTCTAAGGTTAAGTAATTCTCAAACCTAGATCCTAGACCCTAAATGATAATCAAAGTTTAGAATTTAGGGTTAAATGTTCAAGTACCAACTTTTAAGGTTTACGGTTAAACATTAAGGGTTCAACATTGTATGATTTGGTGAGGCACAGTGATGCAATTGAGTGATACGGCTGGCAAAATTTAGAGGAATAACTAAGGTTGTCTAATGCACTAACCTAGATTATTCTTATGGTATAGTCGGGTTAATCATATGCTCGAGTAATGGAAAGGTTGTCCCAATGTACTAACCCATATTATCCTTATGGTATAGTCGGATTAACCATATGCTCGAGTGATGGAAAATGTAGAAGTTGTACCCTAAATACTAATGACTATTAAGTTTTGGAGTATAAAGTCTTTTGTTTGGGCCCAACCCCAAGACTCAAGCATCAAAAATTAGGGTTCATGGTTGAGGTTTTATGTTCATGGCTAAATGCTAAGCTCTATAGCCCTAAATCACAAAAGTTGAATCCCAAACTCATACACCTTAAACCTTGTACTTCAACCCG
The DNA here is from genome assembly GCA_017589665.1 of Selenicereus undatus. Taxonomy (NCBI): domain Eukaryota; kingdom Viridiplantae; phylum Streptophyta; class Magnoliopsida; order Caryophyllales; family Cactaceae; genus Selenicereus; species Selenicereus undatus. The sequence goes on along the minus strand of JACYFF010019584.1, from coordinate 121,972,355 downwards.
AAACCCTAAAGGTAAATTGTCATTTAGGGATTAGGGTTTAGATTTTGTCATTTATGATGTTTGATGCTACAAAAATCCCAAATTCTTTATTCTTGAGCCTTAGGGTTACTGACTATGATTTATTTAAACCCTAAATCCTAAACTATTGACCCAAAATGTTAAACCATAAATTTTAGGGTATAGGGTTAGGATTTGACCATAATGCCCAACTAGCACACTTTGAGGTTATGTAGAATCGTTAATAAGTGTCACCTCAATAGTCATTTGCCTTCCAAAATATGAAACAACATAAAACTTAAGTGCTAACCCTATATCACAAAAACTTACCCATAAACATATATGTTATGCTATGCTCCTCTCAACTTATCATATGGTTAACCTGAGTTCACCACAATGATAACCTGGATTAGCATATTATGACAACCATTCATCCAAATATCTAAGTTTTTGTTATCTATGGACTAAAGTTAGCATTTAACGTTTCAGATAAACCCAAAACTCTTTACGGCTTAAATGCAAAACCCTTTTGCCCTAAACCATAAAACTTATACTCTAAAACCTTAAATTATAATTATAAATAACAAGTATTTGGGAACCCTAATTGACGATTTTAAGCCATCATACTTTCACGATGTAACCCTAAACTCTAAATCCCAAACCATAAGCCCCTAAAAGTGGAACCCCAACACTATGCCTTACCAATATACCCCAACCCTAAACCTTGAACCCTAATATCTAAATTATGATCAAAGTTTCTAGACTATAAAGTTTAGTTACTCTCAAACCTAAATTCTATACCCAAAATAATAATCAGGGTTTAGGGTTTAGGGTTAAGCGTCCAAGTATCAACGTTTAAGGTTTACGGTTAAACATTAAGGGTTCAGTATTGCATGATTTGTGAAGGCACAATTGTGCTAATTAACATGGCTAACAACATTTAGAGGAATAAACTAGGTTGCCCTAATATGATAACATGGATTACCCTTATGGTATACTCGGGTTAACTGTATGCTGGAGTGGCGAAGTCTAGCATGACATATATGTTTTAAGGTTTAGGGTTTAGATTCATCCTAAACACTAACTATTAGAATCTAAAACCTTTAACCCTAAATACTACATGTTAAATTAAACAGTAAGTCTCATAAAAGTTAAATGTTAAACCCTAAGTCATAAACCTTAAATGTTTGACGTACAAGCTAAACCTATTATCATGTCCCTTAATATATATTTTCGTTAGCCCATGTTTTTGTACAATATTCTCAGGTTAACATATATAAGCTTATATATATGTTAGATACTTTTAGTCATTGTAAATCCCAAACCTAAATTATTTAGGATTCATTTTTCCAAATTTGTTTGTACATACAAAAAAAATCTTATTTATATGCAATTTTTTATATCTTATACTAATTTGTCTCATTTTTGTCTAAATATGTTACTTTAATTCAATTTCTATTGTTCTCATTTATATAAAATATTCTAATGTGCATGATTTTGTTAACTAATCTTCTAGTTAAACTTATTCTGAAATACTTTTCTTTTAAAGTTAATTGTTAGTGACTTTTATAAAATATCGTCTAATTAAAGATGTTTTCAAATGTTTGCCCTTTAAAAGTAATTTTGAGCAATTATATTAAATTTTTATAAATTATCTTCTAACTAGATGTATTCCCACATAACCTTTTCAATTTTACAAGATAATTTTTCTTAACCAAAAAATTAATTGTGCACCCAACCTGACCTTTTCATCCATGTCTTCTTCTTCTTCTTCCTCCCCCTCCTCCCACCAAACCCCAAATTCAATTTATCATCCCCATTTTCATCTTACAGTGTCCAACCTAGAAAAGCTTTTAACTTAGACATCCTACTTCAATCTCTCACTTTACCGGTGATGGACAACTTTTTTACATCATGACCGGCAATGTTAATGTCACCCGCCACCATCATCGTTAATGTGAAGGCCAGATTAAGCCCTAACACCCCTCTTCAACATCCTCCTAAAATCTATACAAGAATCATCATTGTTGTCTGAATTTTTCATAGGGAGAAAGGTAGATTTAGGTAGAATAAAGATCGGAGATGGCATTTTGAGATCTAAGGGAGATAAAATAACTATTTAAAGAGAGGAGTTAGAGACTCATATAAAGAAAAAGAAGAGAATTGGATGGGTACAAAGGACAAATAGGGGATTGAAAAGAAAGGACGTTGGGAATGAGGAGGAGAAAGAGTCATGAAATTGAAGATGGACAATTTATTATGAAAAAAATTCAAAATTTTCTTTCTTTTGCCTTCTGCAGCTAACAAGGAGAGTATGAGAGTAATTATGCTAGAACTAGATATTGCAAGTTCAAAAGTCAAGGGGAGATAAAGAACACTTGGAAGCAAGAAAATGCTAAATATAAAAAGTGTTATTTTAACTAATTTCAATAAGTAAATTTCCCTATTTTTATCCACTAAAGTATTAGTGCACACCTCACATATGATATAATTCCATTAAAAAAGGGGGGGGGGGGGGGCGGCGGCATTCTCTACTTATGTCATGTTTGGTAAGACGAATGGCAACGCCTGCAATGCAAAACATGGGCAAATTGTTTTATTCGTGTCAATTTGCAGGCATGATCAGCCCAATTTTCAATGACCAGATTTGACCGGTAATAAGAATCGGGTGGGGTCATCGCCCATGGGCTACTTGCTGTACAGCTCTGGTTCCTTCGACTTATCCTGACACGTGCTTTGAATAACACAAAACAAACTGCAACTGGCTAAATATTTTGATGTTACTGGTCACGCCGCGTTTATTGCCCTTTTCTTTTTTTTTTTTAAAGGCAGGGCGTTATGAAATCGAGTCATGGTTAACGTTTGATAGGTTAATTAAGTCGCGTCAGATTCTAAGTCAATGTTTGGTCAAATTTAATTGTAATAGTGCCAATTATTCCGCTAGTGGAAACATTGAAACGTTGGCAGAATTAATAATGATGTAACAATGATCAGTACACATGAGCAGTCCATGAATGACCATCGTATTCGGGTGTTGGGCCATGACTGAATATAGTCTTTCATTAATTAGGTGGTCACGTATTCTTTTCTTCCACGTAAAATTGCAACCACCATTATCAATAGGCCATGACTAGATGATAGAAAGATCTTACTCCTAGTTACTTTTTTTTTTGTGACAGTTGGGAACGTACAACTTTTTCTTCAGGGGTTTCCATTTCATTAAAATAACCAATTAGAGGTCAAGAAAAGTCAATATTTGAATTTAATTCAACCAAATAATTCGAAAATGCCAGATTGGCTCCTTCTTGCGCAGGCACATCAATTGCTGAGAGAATAAAGATTCCTGAATAGTAATGTTGTAAATAAGCACATGAATTGCATGATCTTCCTTCATTAAAACTTTAGCAATAAAGTTGAAATTATTCCACAACACCCAAATATCCCCTGAGTGATTGATAGGCAGGGTGTAGTCAACATATTTATAACCCAGATTATGAATAATTATTTTTGTATTATTTTCGTTATATTGTTTCCAGGAGTACAAGTATACCCGGATTATGGGCACAGTTGAGGACATTAATTTATCCTCTCAGCACAAACGCTTCTTAACACCTTGCACATTCCATGACACAAACTTCATACTTCAAGAAAAGGAATTGCAAATATCCGTATCAACACAATAAGAGCATGTGGTATAATTGTCATAGACAACCTGTTAGTTGGACACACTCTTGTGAAAGGAGACGCCTAACTATTCTTTTCGTCTTTTTCCATTGCTATATATATATATATATATATATATATTAACCATTTGCTCCCCAGATTCATCAAATCTATATGCTCAGAGCACCAAGCTAAGTCCATTAGAGGACATTATTGCAGAATCGTAACAGTGACCGAAACAAGACAGTGCAGGATAAAAAACAGAGCCGTATATGTTCACATTATAGTAGAACCAAATCACATACGGTGCCCTTTAATGACGTTAAGAATCAGCATTTTGGCTCCTAGAAAGTTATGCATGATTCAGTAGAAGAGAGTGCTTAAAAAAAAAAAGAAACCATTTTAAATAGAGATCATCGATTTATCTCTAAGATGTATTATATAGGGCATTAAAGATTATGTACTCTATAGGTAGGAATATCGGTAGAGGTAAGGTTGCCTACAGCTGGATCTCCCCAGACCCCGCGAAAGCGGAACCCACATTGAGAGTTTGTTGTTGTTGTTGTTGTTGTATTAAAGATTATGTACATTTGAAAAAATATGGGTGATATCCATAAAAATTAAACATTATGCAATTGAAATAAATTAAGTATCAATCACTAAACAAGAATTTCAATTTTAACGATGAAACTATTTTTTTAAGGTGCTCTCAACCCTTTTTTTTTTAATTTATTACATATAGAATTAACGAAAATAATATTTGAATTTAAGTCCTTTTTTTAAAAGTAAATGAGGTACAAAGGTTGATGTAGATGAGATTTGAACTTAAATATCTGACAATAACTCCTAAATATGTTACCAATTGAGACAACTAATACTTGCAAATTCAATTCTTTAAATTTTTTTAAGGAAAGGAATGAAATATTAAATACATTAACACCAAATTACAACATTGAGTTGTTAGTTACAACCATATGCTAACAGATTCAAATTGAAAAACTACAAATGCTTCGAGCATAGCCTTACAAGTTATAGATACATTCAATACGACCTTAAGAGGTAGTTATGTACAATATATCCAAATTCAACTTTTGATCCTCACATCCGGCTATTCAAAATTCCAAAGATAAAGATAGTTTAATGGCTTGTTTGATTCTGTGTAATCAAAGTGATAATGCAATCAAAATGATAATGATGATTCCATTACCATGTTTGGTTATCATTAAGACATGTAATCAAGATTGTATATATTGTAATTTCATTCACCTCAATCTATGCAAACATACACAATTATTTGACTTTTCCTAAACTAATGTGATTGCATGTATTTGAATCAAAACCTACCCAACCATGACTTTTTCTCTCGTCTCAATCATCTATCCTTTACTTCTCATCTCTAATTAGTACTAAACCACCACGTTTTTAAAGGTTTGAAACCCCTTCACCCCCTCTCTAATCTCCATATTAGATAAATTTTAACCTAAACTATAATCATATTATTGTAATTGTATTTTTGTACGCTCTACATATCATCTCTCCCACACACACACATCATCATCATCATCACCATCATCATCATCATCATCTCTCGCTACTTGCTAAACTTAAACAATATTACATTAGTGTAATTTGAAGGAGATTGAGTGAAATAAGTCTCATGTGAAGCATCATAATCATAATGATAAGATATTAAATGATAAGTATCAACAAAGCTACAAATAATTAAGATAGACAAAATAAAAGCGAATTGAATTGCAAGCATTTCACGTCACGTGTAAAATAAATCATTGTTTGTAAATGAATTCATCCAATTACAAACGTAAAAACTTTATAACAAAACATTATAATATAATTATTATAATATTCTATTATACTAATAATTATATTATATAATTAATTTCATTACATAATAATTACATTACTTTCAATCAAATAACACATAAAAGTCCATTCAATGGAAGCAGCTACGGGCATGGCTTAAAACAATGCGAAATCAGGCATCTAACAATACTATTTTTTTCGTCACGTCCTCTTTTGACCGCTGTAACAACCGCCTCTGCGTCTCCAATACTGGTCAAACAAGTGGAACCTATCTTAACCACCAATTATCTTCATGCCTTGAGCTAAATGAACAAAACTCAAACACCACCACATCCTGACCGTCTCCACCACCCCCAGCCGTGCGGCTAGCCACCGGGGCTCGGCACAGTGGGCACGTAGCCCTGTGCCGCCGCCCGACCCGGCACCTGCACCACCCATCAAGGCATGCCTTATGAAAGAGATGATTACATCTTAGCTTCATTTTCTCGTCTTCTAGTTCAATCTTGCTCAAGCATACAACACATTCCACATGATTAGTGCACTCTTTCGCTTCTTTTTCTTCTCTGCTCTGCCCTTCTTTGCTCTCATCAAGCGACCTTCTACCCTTTTTACTTTCGAGTGTTGGGTGATTAAACAAAATCATCCTTGCATATCTTAAACTTGCATTGGATGTGTAGGAAAGTATGGAGAGGAAAAAGAGGGACAAAACAATCATTATGAGGATGCTCATATTGTCTCTCTCTCTCCTCTCTTTTTTTGGGGGGAGGGGGGGAGGGTTTGGTGGGCTGGTGTGTATCTTACCCAAGCACTTCACAGCAAGTCATTTATAGAAGGGAAGTGCTCGAGAAAGTGCATACTTATCTCAAGATACAATTGCAGGATTGTAAATGTTTTGAAAAGTCAGTGCAGCTGCAAGTTGCAAATTGCTGATTCAGAGAATTTTCCGTCTAATTGAAAGAAAAATAAGCGTCATATCCAAGAAGTGAATTATACACAATTCAATCCGACTTTATTAGTAATTAATTTCATGGTTCGAATTCGTGATCTTTTGATCACAAGAAGACAACTGATGATAAAATTTTTGTTATATATATTAAAGAAATAGTAATTTTTTCTGCTCAGTTAAACAAATATTAATTTTTTGTGACTGGTAAATATTTTGAGTTTAATTTTGTATATGATAGAGATGCTTAATTTTTGTTTTTGTTTTTTGCGTTGGTTACAAAATATTTATTATATATCACCAAATCACCGATGATTGTTGTTGTATGTATAACACCTTTTTTTTTGTTAATCGTAATTTGGGGCCAAAATTGCAGATGCTTTTTCCGGCATAATGAACGAATCTGTAAATTTTTTTAGCGGTGTTTGTAATTTGTGAAAAGAAGTGCAAATGTATTGCACATGTATTTTGAGCCGATTTTTTTTTTCCGTGTGCGTTGGTAACAAAATATTTGAAATTCTTGACACAAATTGCAGATGATTGTTTTCCATATACTGAGGGCTTGTTCTTTTCGTTGGGAAATATGGGTTTGTCAATTGGTAAAGTTTGTTGAGATTGGTAGAAGTGGGTTGAAATAAATTGAAGTTAGCATTTTTTTTTTTAAGTGGATTGAAGTAGGTTGAAGTGGGTATTTTTTTGTTGAAGTGGGTTGAAGTTGGTTGAAGTGAGTTGAATTTTATTTGTATAATTGGTAGAAGTTGATTAAAATAGTAAAAAGTGGGTTGAAATTGGGTTAAAGTGAGTTGAATTGGGTTAAAGTTGTTATTTTTTTATTGAAGTTCGTGAAGTGGGCTGATGTGAGTTGAAGTTGATTGAAGTTGATAAATTTGGATTTACCAAAAAAAAAGAACAAGGCCTAAACATATGTGAATTTTTTTCGTTGTTCGTATTTGGTTAATGTATGAAAAAAATACATATGCAATTTGTTTTACGGATAATGAAAATTACAATTTTTTGGGATAACAATACCATTAAACAATATTTTGTACTCGAGTCAACACAGAAAAAAAAAATTCAGTCTAAAAAAAATATTGTCATCGATAATTTCTATTACAAATAAAAGATTATATTAAAAAACAAAATACGTGACTTATATCAGCTCTCCTACTTTATTGAACTCCTTCCCACTTCTTTTCACTTATTTCCACTCATTCCCCGGTTTCCCACAATTTAAAAAAATACCACCCCCACCCCCCTTTCCTCACTCCCACCCATTCCACACTTGTAATTTCCCAACGAAAAGAACAAGGCCTTACAATTATATATATATATATATACATATACACACATATATATATATATATATATATATATATATATATATATATATATATATATATATATATATATATATATGGGATTTGTTAACCACTATCCCATTTGTAGTGGCTTGGTTAGATATTAATTAGACTTTAATTCAATTAGTTTATCTAAAAACAAATAACGAATTAGTTAAAGTTTTTAGACTGATAAAAATACCCCTTATATTTTTTACCCTTCCTCATTGCCTTAACTTCGGACAATTCTTTGTTACAAACGCATGTACGGATGTACCTTGCTAGGTGCATGTGTTACGCGTGTGGCCGCGCTCAGATAATGGTGGTAATGGGGCGGTTTCGAAGCGGGTTTAGTCGTATCCTCACCCATACCCATTTTTCAAAATTAATACTCATACTCACACCTATAGACATACCTATCGGGTGTTGTAAAGTTATACTCATACCCACAGGATATAGCGGGTATACGAGTTTTATTCGAATACATATAGAAAAAAAAAAACCTGTTTTGTACCCATATTTGATATCAAATAGCCAATATATCACATTAACACAAAGTTTATAACAATATATCATAACACGCCAAATACAACTAAAAATTTGCTAATCAAAGTAATAAATTAACACTTGATAATGACAGTTTCTAACAACATGTCTCACAAAAGTTTTAAATACCATAGAACTCAAAGCAACTAGCAAAATATCCAAGTATAAGCAATAAATTAGAACTTTAGACAAGCCGATAAGGATTTTATATGGGACGGATATGGGTTGGGGATGGGGGCATTGATAAAAAAGATATGGAACATGTATGGAGCAGGTAGGACCTATATCCATATCCTTACCCATGTCTATACCCATTTTAGCAATACTCGCTTCATACCCATTTTTTTTAATTTTCACACCCATATGGGCCATATCCATACCCATTGCGGTGGATTTTGCGGGTTCTAGGCTGGTTCGGATTTTTTTGCTGGCCCTACGCTCAAGCGAGCAAAGGTTCACTACAATCAGGCAAAGGTTCACTGCATAGCATGAAATATTCATTTGGCAAAATTAAGAAGTAAAATCAGCAACCAGTTCTAATATCCACAAATTCAATAAGAACCAATATCATTTGTTGGGTGAGGGTTAGCTTCTTATAATAATAGTGTCTGATGATCATATTTTTGTTCGTTGGGTTCTTGATGCTGGAAACCTTAAATATAATAATAATGTCAACAATTATTATATTCATTAACTAATTGTTATTTTATGAATAAGACATTTTGATATTGTTATTAGTTGATAATTTTTAATGGATCTTTTCGACAATGTATTGATAATTCTTTGTGTATCTTTTTTTTACCTACAATGTAGTTTTTTCTTACTTGTATTGTACATTTGTTTTCACGCAATATATATTTTCTTACATGTATTGATTATTTTTTATGTCCACATCCAAAAATAGGGTATGCGACTAGACGTAGGACTAGTTATATTAGAATGCCTATATTATTTATAGGTGTGTGCATAGCTAGGTACATATGTATGTCCCATAGAATTATTGCTTTACTGTCGTTTTATCTCTCCTTAGTACTGGGCTCATTTTCCTTACCCCAGCCTTTCAAATTCACCCGAATTCGATGGATGCACGATTCACCTGACCCGAAAAATCGGGTTATGGGTGAATTAAATGGGTGACGGATCTGGTCGAATTCGGGTGATGGTCCACCCGGTCCGTCACCCGCTTCATATATATATATATAACGCCCCCAATTGCTAATGTTTGATTTATCTGGCTTAACCACTGATTTATTGTAAATTAGCATTAGAAGACTTTTAATTTTATTGGAGGCATTACCGTCGTTCCATGATGGAACAAGGCTGCTTAATTTACTGAACTTTTGGAGACACAAATAAACATCTGCCCATTCATATAGTTCATAACAAACGTGACAACTTGACATTCCAATGCTGAACGTTATCAACCCCCAAACTTTCGGAAGTATAACTATAAGCAATTCTCTACCTACCATCACTGTGAACCTTTGAATAGTTAACGCCCAATAAAAACTGCGACTCTCGTTCACCTCTTGCTGCCTTCTGGCTTGCCAAGAGGAAGAATTTTCATAGATCTTTTACCTAAAATAGAAAACATAAAAACATCCGAATGATGAGCCGAAGCTCAGCACGTACATTCCTATGCAGTAAAATCAGTTTTGCAAGCAAGTAGTTGGGCGCCCGCATTTCAAGATACTTTGTTTTGCAAGCAGGGGAGATAGAATGTATAAGTAAAATTGATTTGCTAATTATTATCTAGAAATGAACCCGTTGGTCGACGTACGTCTTGAAACGATCACACTTTAGGTACTCACCCTACAGGCCGATCGAGAAGCCTGAGTTGACACCGCGCACGGGTATAATGATGGGCATAAGCCTTGATGATTGGTCATTGGGCGGGGCCACTTGTTTATGTGACAAAACATTGTGAAAATTGGTTCATTACATGAATCTTATATTAATTTTTTTATTGTTGAGAAACATGTGAGTCTTCGAAGAGCACAGGCAATGTACGTACATGGTCTTTGAGATTCTCTCTCCTTTGTAATGAAATGTGCGTCGGCAGCTTGAAACGACAGAAGTGGCCTCACTCCTGCTTCAAATATGTGATTTTTGTGATTATTGTGACGTTAAGAAGTTTTGTTAATTTTTCTTATTGATCAAATAATTTACATTCCCTTAACCTCACTGATTGTTATTAACATAATTTGGCTCACATTTAGTTTTGTTTTCATCCTTCTCTTTGATACTGTTGAGACTCATTTAGTGAGAATTATAAAGGTGTAATGGGGAGACTCGACGTATGTTTATTATTAGCGATGTTATCACCCTTGACCTCTCTTTTAGGCATAACCCTTATTGTCAACTTGATTTTATTTAAATCCATGGGCCTCACTACCAATATTTGCTTCATAAATGTTACAAATGTGTACTGGGTGACTCGTTTTGCTGAAGTGTTTATTAATAACGACGAGACGATTAATATCATTATGAATCGTTGTTATCAACATTGTTATTTTTATTACTGTATCGTTTGGATTATGACTATATATTCATTTATTTATTTATCACAATAGATTCCTTCTTCGGACCGCCGTTAGGCTTTACGCTTTTCATTCAAATTCAACCGAATACCCACTTTGAATATAATTGAGGCAACCAAATTAAGCTTAAACTTCACCAAAATAGCGAACCTTGTATCCCCAACTTATGATAATAACACACCCAATTTACAACATTCTAGCACTCCATTCTCATGATTTCATTCACTCATTCTTTATAATGCACTTAGAATCACCAAATCAACCATAATCAAGTTTTACTTTAATTAAATTGCACCCCTACAACTCCCATGTCCATGATATGGGCACACACACACCTCCCTAAATCCCGCACACGCCTCTCATTTTCATGTAAAATTATCAAGACCCAAACTCCAACCCACCACATCCATAGCATTCACACACCTATCTCGCACATGTATGTCACCTTATTTCACCTCAAAACTCATTAAAATTCATTAATATATCATTATCTAAATAAGATTTAATTGAAGCTTCCATTAGGCTATAACCCCAATCCATCAAGTTCATGGCTACAACCAATCATTCAACATATATCTTACGTTAATTTCATTCAGAGAAGCATTCAAATTAACCTTAACAACAGCACAGTAGCATAATCAACCCAAGCCTTTTTCATGCATCACCAACCCCAATTTCCCCGCAAAGCAAGGCACACACATCCAATTTCCATCACTTCCCAATTTCATTTAACCATTTATTAACATTAGTCTAAAAATCAATAAATCATCATAAACAAGCTAAAATAAAAAAGTAGTCCCCAAAGTCTCGCTCACCTCACTCTCCCAAATCTCCTAATCCACAATTCAATCCAAACATTCAAAACAGTGCAAGAAATTTACGAATAAATACCCATCAATGTTAATTACACCATTTTCTACCAAAATTCAATCCTAAAACATCCCAAAAATCCACTTTATGCAAAGTTAGGGTTTTACCTTCCAACCCAAATAGAGCTAGAACAAGGAGAAAGGGGATGGTGGTATTGGTAGTTGGTGGCGATGGGCGCCTCCCCAAGTGACCGGCGACTGACGGCAACGACGACCGCGCCCAGCGGCAGCAGGGGATAGGTGTGACTGGCCCGTGCCGCGAACAGAGGAAGGGCTGAGCGAGGGAGAAGGGCGTGATGGCGAGGTTGACTGGGCGTGTGTCGACAACCGGAGCAACTGGCGGTCGGCGAACGGTGGTGCTCGGCGGCAAACGGCAAAAACAGGGGAGGAGTTAACATGAAGGCAGAAGCAGGGGAGGGGGATGGATGTCGGGGAGAGAGAGAGCAGAGGATGAGGTGTTGAGCTTCGGGTTTGGGGTTTTGGGATTTTAAGTTGTGTAATTTGTATTATGTATTCATCTGTTTGGTTTTTGACTCGGTTATGTCTGTTCCCCCTTTTCTTTTCTTTTCTTTTCTTTTTTTCTTTTTTTTCCAGATATTTTTGTTTTATGGAATTTATTTCATTTTGTTTTCAGTTATTATAACTATATGTAAACATACATATAAACTTAAATTAATATTGTGGTTAAATTAATAAATGAAATCGCATGTCTTTAGGGATAATTTTTTATTATTATTATTATTAGCGGTTGGTGGAGTTATTTAGAAATATAACGAAGTTTATTTTGAGGTCACGTCGTCGTTTCAACCTGCAATGCATAAATACATATACATATATGGAAAACGCTGAACTGAAATGCGACGCCCAACTTGAATTAATTTGTAATTAGAATGATTTACCTTAATTAGAATGAAGATTAGGTTCGGGCCGTTACAATATATATATATATATATATATATATATATATATATATGATATATATATAGAGAGAGAGAGAGAGAGATAGAGAGAGAGATACAAACACACACACACACACACACACACACACACACACACATACAGGTAACCCTAATTTTAACAACAACTTAATCTTCAAATGAATCAAATCTAGACCCCCCTATGTGTGTCGCTTGGAACCCCACCACCTCTCTCCTCTCTCATCTCCTCGCTCACCACCTCGCGTGCACTACTCCACCGCCTGCTAGGGTCGGTGCTGGTATATTCCACCACTGCTGTCACTCGGTAAGTCATCTTATCTACACATTCTTGCTTGAAGCTCTTGCTTCAACTTCTGACAATGGGTTCGAGTAATTGAAGTCCTCATTATCCATGGAAGAGTTTTCATCACGATGTTTAAATCTCACGTCCTATTTGCAATCACCACTATGATTCGTTTAGTTGCTTGCTCCTTTACCAATTTGACTTGCTCTTCAAGTTGTTTTAGGCACTTAGCAACATCTCCAAGAATAGATGCCTTGTCCACTTGTAAATATATGGACAACCCCCCTCCAATCTAGAAAGAATTTATGTTTGGTATCTTTATTGTTTGTGGTAGGTTATGTTCAAGATTCGAGCATGTGGTTCCCGTTGGTTGTTGTTTTGTATATTTTAAATTGTCCAAGCTTTTGAAATTTATTTGAGCGATAAACGAATAAAAAAAAGATAGAGCGCGTTTCATATCTTTCACTCGTTTGCCACCGCTTCATCCACAGGTGGCGGGTGGAGCGGATGAGCGAGTGACAGGTGGATCGGGTGGAGTGGATCGATATGGGTGATGGATGTGGGTGGAGGTTCAGCCGCTCCGAATCCCACCCGTTGCCAGGTTGATGAGCGCTTAATGTATACATCATTTTAGGGCTATCTTGCTTCATTTTTAGGAGAATTATGTGCTTAATGTTATTATTTATACTCATATTCTCAATTTATGTTTGGGTATGGTTGTTTGAAGTGATTTGCAGGATTTTAAACCTGTTTACCCAGCATTTGACCCTTAATTGATGTATTTTGACATCCCCCACAGGCATCCATGTAATGTTACGCCTATGGAGCAAGAAAATAGCAGAAAATCGATTCCAGCCCAGATCATGGTTGGACCGTGGTTCATAGATAAATCGTTGCCTCTTCGTTCTCCTTCGGCTGTGTGGTTAAAAATATCCTAGTTTTCCTATAAAAAGGCTTCATCCAAGTAGCAGCAGAACAGAAGAAAATGCATAGGAATTATAGAGTAGCATCAGGGGTGTTCATCGGCCCAAACTCGGATCGGACCGGGTTGGACCGAAGACCGAATAAGAGAGAAGTTATGGACTGTGGACCGGATCGAATAAGTAAAGGACCGGACCGAAAAAAATAGGACCGGATGAACAATTTCAGCATATTTTCACCATGAAAAGCAAATCAATATTCTTGAACGTTTGAGAAATTATAAGTTGGAAAAGAAAATTAAAATTGAATAAGTAAAAAGTCAGTTTTCAAATTTTTTTATTCAGTCATCGGTTCGGACCGGTGGACCAGACCGGACCGAACCGAATACCGAATAGAAAAAAAATATGGACCGTGGATCAGACCTAATTCATTCGGTTCGGTACGGTCCAGTCCAATCTAGGTCGGTCTTTGGTCCGGTATGATCTAGGCCGGTCTTTGGTTTGGTCCAGTTCGGGTTTGGACCGAATAATGAGCATCCCTAAATAGCATAGTTTATTCTTTTTCTCAAATTTTTGTTCTCTTTAGTTTGGTATCTGTATTGGTGAGTAATCTTGAGTGTGAGTGTTTGATCTTGAGGCGGTTTTAAAGCCCTTGGTTCGAGGCTATTCTCAGTCAAGTCTTTTCGCTCAGATTTCGCAAAACATTGGTTAGTTGTTTAATCCTTAATCATGTGTGAGTAGTTTAATTTTTATCTAGGGATTTAGTAGCTTATGAAAGTGTTATTGGATCATGTTTTAATCCAAAGAATTGTGCTTATTTTCATGATTGGTTTGATTTCATTCTGTCGAGTGACTATCATGTTGTGAGTAGATTTTTGACCAAAGTTTGCTTTCGCACTTTAAACAATCAGGTGAAAAACTGAAAGGTGACATTTGATTGTTGGACTGTCTGATAAAACCTAACGTAATGTCGTCTCAAAAGAGAGATTTGCATGTTAGGAGGACTAGAAAGTAATCGAAGATATTTAACTTGAATTAAGAAAAATTAGTCTGAAAAAACGACTTTTGCTTAATTTAGGAAAAATTGGTTGATTTCGAAAGAATATGCCAAATTTTTGTGTAGATTGCAATTCTTCAAGATTAATCGGTTAGAGAAAAAACACATGTTTGTCGTTTTGATCCAATAACTTTTCAAAACTGCATAAATTCCTAGGCATGTTCCTTTAATTGAATTAAAAATTAGTGAATTAGAAGTTGTTAAATCGAATAACTTGAATTAGAATTTTACTTAGCATATTTTGACAGACAAGATTCGATAGACTACGTTAGTCCATGAGGAATGATAGCTTTTCTCTATGCTACGACTACCCGTGCAGTTGTGGCAGTGGTCAAGTTTTTTGGTGCCGTTACCAGGAACTAAACTGTTAACTATTAAGTTAGTCTTGCGAAAGTGACTAAGTATTTTATTGTTTTTAATTATTATTTTCTTTTATTGTTTAATTGCGGTAGTAGTGTTAGTGATAGTGCGTGTAGTAATTTTTCTTATTTATGCGAAGTATAATCTTGTACGAACCCGATCACGAGATTGAAAGGACTTTCCGCTTAAGGAGGAAGAAGCAAAGGATTGAACAACAAACACGCGAGGCTAGAGAAAATCCAACAAAGATGGTGCGTGGAGGAGGTGACCAAAGGAGAACGCTTCGAGATTTCGCTACCCCTAGAGTTTAAGGGATCGCCTCAAGCATCTCTCGCCCCTACTGTTGATGCCAATAATTTCGAGCTCAAACTGACACTCATTTTGATGGCGCAACAATCCCAGTTTGGAGGAACGCCTTTGAAAGACTCGAATCTACACCTCTCGGTCTTTTTAGAGGTGTGTGATACGTTAAAACTTAATGGAGTATCCACTGATGCGATTCGTCTGTGCCTGTATCATTTATCCTTGAGGGATAAATCAAGGGCTTGGTTACACTCCTTGCCATCTGGATGCATTATCATTTGGGATGAGTTGACAAGAGCCTTCATCACCAAGTTTTTCCCTCCGAGCAAAACAACAAGCTTGAGAAATCATATCACCAACTTTATACAAAAAGATGAAAAGACGCTTTATGAAGCAAGGGAGCAGTTTAAAGATTTGCTGCGCCTATGCCCCCGTCATGGTCTTTAGCGATGGATGATTATCCAAGCCTTTTATAATCGTGTAACCCAGTCTGTGAGGTCTATTATTGATGCTGCGGCATGAGGGACCTCGATGGACAAAACTGATGATGAAACCTAAAATCTAATTGAGGATATGACACTTAATAATTTTCAATGGTCTACCGAATGAGGCTAGCCCAAACGGGTTAGAGATAAGCTTGAAGTTGATGCACTTACTTTACTTTGTGCTAAAGTAGATGCTATGACTCAAAGACTGAACCGAATGAATGTTAATGCTGTGAATTCTAATGCCCCATTCTCCTCGTAAAATTTGTGGTTCTATTGAGCATATAACTCTGAATTGTCAAGTTGGAAGTCCTTTTTTCTAAGACCCTAGTGAAGTTAACTATGTTCAAAACTTTAACATGAGACCGGCCAATAACCCTTATTTTAGTACTTATAATCCGGGTTAGAAGAATCATCCGAATTTCTCCTATAGGTCTAATCCAAACCAATCAAATGTATCCCCTATGAATGTTTGACCACCCCCTGGTTTTCAAAGACCACCGTTTCCTTCTCAAATGCCTCAAAAGTTCAATTCAGAAGTGATGATGGAAAGTATGCTTATGACGCAACAAAAATAGGATGAGTATATTAAGCAATTAGCCTCAAAGGTTGATGTGCTTACAACTCATAATAAGATGTTGGAAGTCCAAATTGCCCAAAAAGCTAGTTTTTCATCTACATCCCCAGACAGACTTCTTAGCAAGGCTAAACCTAACCTTTGTAAGCATTGCAACTGCGTCACTTCGAAGGAAGAAATAAAGGACTTAAATACCCATGAAGATGTACTAATGGAAGAGGGTAGAGAAATATTCATGGCTGGAAATAAAGAAAGGAACAATGGTGACAAGGCTGTCACATTTGTAGAGAATAACACTGTATAGTTTCCCGTAATTTTTCCCCCTAAACCCCCTGACCTAGGTAGTTTTCCTATCCCATGCATTGTGGGAAAAATGAAAATTGGGAGAGCTCTATGTGATATAGGTGCAAGCATTAGTATAATGTCATATTCTTTGTTTCATAAGCTTCACTCAAGACCATTACTAGCTGCGCCCTTTTCACTACTGTTAGCTGACGGTTATGAGACACAGCCCATAGACAAATTGGATAATGCGCCAATCAATATACGAGATATTTAGGTATTGGAGGACTTTATTATAGTTGATATATTTGAAACTGATGATGCTCAAATTATCCTAGATCGACCCATTTTAGCTACAGCTAGTTGCACATTGATATAAGAAAGGGATCGATTGCATTTGAGATAGAAGGGTGATATGCTGTGTTTTGTCATACGAAGAAAGATGTGGTTTCTCCTAGTTCTTCTTTACTGGATGCATTACCCCGTTCCCCTGAGATTGATATGGAAGATGTCTTGAATTGTGAAGACCCTCATGATTCTGACTGAATTTCTCATGAGGACCCCGACCAAAGGTATGTTAAGCTGGAGTTTACTGCTCCTATGCCACCTCACACACCCGAGGTTGAGCTCCCAGTTCCTAACAAGTTTTCTATGAGCAACTATTGCAGGTTCACACAAGTTGTTCTCTCTATGCCCCCATGGAAGGATTTGATGGGGGCTTTGATTTGGGGTTGAACAAGTTGATAGTGACCCTCCTGATAGGGCATGAGTGCGCTTTGTTTTGCACGCAAATAGTGCATTGTGGCGTCAGGTCACAAAAACGAAGGACCTTTAACCTGAGCTTTTGCGATTGTATTTTCGAATGAAGAAGCTTGACTTTGTGGTGTGGGATAAAGTTAATGTCCATACACTTACTGATCCAGACCAAGCATAAAAGAAGGGTCAAGCTCTTGACCTTAAAAGAGCGCTTTTTGGGAGGCAACTCAAGCTCTTTTTCCTTAGCTTTTCTTTTTACTATTTTTGTAGTTTGTGAAAAAAAAAAGAGAAGAGAGAAAAAAAAAAACTATGAATAAAATGTTTGGCACCACGGGTAGATCCCCAGAACCACGTCCGTGGAGTGCCAACCCAGAAAATTGAACAAAAAACCAAGTTCAGTAGACACCACAGTCAGACCGTGGTGAACCCCACAGTCTGTGGTGTACAGCTACGACCCATGGTCTAGGTTTTTAATCATGGTGCCCACTCATCTTCCTCACATTTCATCTTCAATCTCATGACACTCTTTCTCTACCTCCATTTCCTCTCTCTAAACCCTCAATTGCTAGTACCTTCAATCTTCTCTCATTTCTGCTCCACTTTCACTCATTTTCATCCAAAAACATTCCCTTTCACTCAATCTTTTCTCCTTCCCCACAAATTTCATCTCTTTTTTCTTCCTCTTCATCAAATTCATTTCACCTATCTTTTTCACCATACCCATCTTCTTCTCTCTTTGATTCTCCTTCTTTTTATTCAATTTCTTCATTTTCTTTTTCAAAATTTTCTATTTAGTTTTTAGTTTTGGTTTTTGTAATAATGGCACCAACCAAGAGACAAAGAAGTACCAAGGAGGTTGGATCTTCAAATCAAGCACCACCTCGACCTCAAAGGACATCTCGAACCTCCACCAACGCGCATGCTAGAGGTAACATTCTTCACCGTCTCGGTTTGACACATCATGATCATGTTGCTAGATACAATTGCTTGAATGAACGTATGGTTGTAGCAACTAGATATTATGAATAGGAACTTTTAGCTCTGTTAGGAATGTTGGATGATATTCAATGGTTATTTGCAAGATGTGGTATGAGAAACTTTTTAGAAATCAAAGAGAATACGTATTGAGACTTGACCCTAAAATTTTAAGTATACTCTATGTCGAGGTCACTAGAAGACCTCAATGTTAAGCCGGATACATATCGTTTTATTTGTAGGGTCAATTATATGAGCTGAACTTAAGTACCTTTAACATTATTTTCGGTTTTCCACCTAGTATAGATTTAGCGAACTGGCGAGTTCCCCGCGAATTCAACCCAAGCGCATTTTGGAGTGAACTTTCGGGGAGTGTTAGGTACAACACTAATTCATCAAAGTGCACACATATTAGAAACCACTGCATTAGAGTGGCTCAGCATATTTTGGCTTATTCTCTTTTTGCTCGGGACAATAGTCTAGTTTCTCGAGATTATCTGAGTTGTACTTTTTGTCATGTATGCTTGATGGTATCCAGCTTGACCCCGGTTCCTTTTTAGCCAGGCAATTGCATAGTGTTACTGGAAACACTGAAGGTAGGATAGTCATAGGTGAGATTGAGAATACTATTGCTAGATTTTTGGCTGTTGAGGCCAACCTTGATGATAGAGTTTATAGGTTCGAGTAGCTTGATCAAGCGGCTTTTGAAATTATGAACTTTTGTAAAGTTGAGGCTAGACGTTTGTGTTAGACTTACCCTAGGGATCGGCATTTGCAGCTTCCCAATGTCGATCGAACCACCATACTTCACCGGCCTAACCTCTATTGGGTACCTGGTGATGAGGAAGTTGTTCGACCCACACCCCATCATCCAACCCCTCATTCTAGTCAAATCGGACATAGTTTTTCTTCTCAACCACCCCCTCATGACTATACTGACCTCCAAGACACCCTTAGATCCATTCAAGAGGAACAAGTTTCCATTCGAGCATTTGTTGCTTCTGAGAACGCCGCTATTCGAGACTTTGTCCAAGAGCACCACGATGAGCTTCGTGGGATGCTTGCTACCCAGGCACAGTATTTCTATGACTATATGGCCAACCACCCCATCCTCCACCACCACTTACTTTCTGATTGTTTTGTGGTAACCCCCTTCTCTTTTTCTATTCTGTGTCCATATTAAGGGCAATGTGTGATTCATGCAGGGGGGGGAGTTAGATGTTATATTTGGCATCTGATTCCTATTTTGGTTTGGTGTGATTGTGCTTCGTATATGTAGTTAGTGGTAGTTTTTGGAGTTTTTTTTTTTTATAATTTAGGTTTTAGTTTTGTTTAGTAGTGCATTTAGTTTTCTTTTCATTCTAGGTTGCATTTTAGGTTTTCTTTTTTTTTTTAGTTCATTTGCATTTTAATTTTCATTGTTATTAGGAGCACGCATAAAAAAAAAGAATTTAAAAAAATCATCCGATGATGATCTTTCTAGATTTGGTAGACTTCTTTGGTTTAGTTTGATAATTTGATTTGCCCAATTGTGCATAAAATGTTTGTGAATGAGTTTCAAAATGATTTTCGTATTTTAACCACATGTTGGATGCGAGTTGATTTACCCCATGAGTCTTTACATGAATTTTAGCACATGTTTGCTAAGTGAGTTTTGACATTGGTAGACATCCCGTGAGATTTTGAGCTTTTAGAGGCTATTTATCAATTTACTATGTTTCCTTCATGTGTAACTCTTCCTTGACATCATTTCTCTAGAATTTGCTTTGATTCTCATTCAATATCACATTTTGCATATGCATTTAGGCAATATGATTGAGGTATGTTTTTCTTTGATTTGTTAAATCCTGCGGCCAAATAGCCACCATTATTGTGTGTTGTATTCCTTCTAGCCCTTTTGAGCCTATATCCAATTTTCTTGATTTGGACCTCCTATAACAGCCCATGACCAAATATTTGTTTGTCCCTTAAGCCAAGACTAGTGGAGCATTTTATTCTTTTGCATCATAGGACACTATTAAGGTGGATTGTTATCTTTTAGTGAATTTGGGCTATTTGGTGAAGGGATGTGTACATTTGATAAAACCCTTGTTTCATTGTACAAAGTTTGGAGAAGAGTTGGAATTTAAAGTTCGCTATGAATCTCCCTTTGGATATTCTTTTTGAAACGAAAAAAGAATAAAAAAAGACGAAAGTAAAAAAAAAAGAAAAAAAAAAGAGAAGAAAAGCAAAAAAAAACGGAAGAAAGTGTTAGCCTTGTTGGGATTGTAAGTTATTTGTAATTTTCAACTCTTTCTCTCTTCAATTGGGGATGTATTTTGATAAAATGTAATGAACCGAGAAGGATGTCGTATGATGCATTGGAATTATTTAGCTCTTAGTCTTTGGGTTCTAGCTCCTTATTTCCAAAACATTTGCTCCTCTCTTACTTTACCCATACCTCCATTACAACCCTATGAAAGTCTTTATGGTTGTCTAGTGTGTTTGCATATTAGTGATGACGAATTTGAGAGTATTGTCAAGATTATGGTAGATTTGAGTCTAAGGAATGAGAATTGAGAGAACCTTCATTATTATTAAACATATGAGTGATGAAAGCCATATGACTATAGTGAGGTTCTATCGACCTTGCTAGCCTTACTTGTTTCATACGTTGAAATGACTGTATTTGACAATTTGGGTAGATTGATTTAAGTTTGACATTGTGGTCTATCTAAAGGTTTTCGAAAATTTCATTCCCTAATATGTTTGTTAATGATTTTTGTATCTTTTTGGGTTACTTTGGATCAGGTTTGCCAATTGAAAGTTACTTATATCTATTATGAGGAGGTTGTGTATAGTTTTATTTTTCTTAGCATTGCTTGAGGACAAGTAACAGTTTAAGTATGAGGGAATTTGATAAGTGCTTAATGTATACATCATTTTAGGGCTATCTTGCTTTGTTTTTAGGAGAATTATGTGCTTAATGTTATTATTTATACTCATATTCTCGATTTATGCTTGGGTATGGTTGTTTGAAGTGATTTGTAGGATTTTAAGCCTTTTTACCCAGCATTTGATCTTTAATAGATGTATTTTGACTTCTCACAAGGACACCCATGTGATGTTACGCCTGTGGGGCAAGAAAACAGTAGAAAACCGGTTCCAGCCCAGATCACGATCGGATCGTGGTGTCTGTCACGGACCATGGTGCATAGAGAATCTGTTTGATCTTGAGGTTGTTTTGAAGCCCTTGGTTCGAGGCTATTCTTAGTCAAGCCCTTTCGCTCAGATTTCGCAAAACGTTGGTTAGTTGTTTAATCCTTAATCATGTGAGTAGTTTAATTTTTGTCTAGTGATTTAGTAGTTTATGAAAGTGTTGCTAGATCATGTTTTAATCTAAAAAATTGTGCTTATTTTCATGATTGGTTTGATTTCGTTCTATCGAGTGATTATCATGTTGTAAGTACATTTTTTGCCAAAGTTTGCCTACATACTTCAAACAATCGAGTGAAAAACTGAAAAATGACATTTGATCATTGGACTACTTGATAAAACCTGACATAACGTCATCTCAAAAGAGAGATTTGCATGTTAGAAGGACTACAAAGTAATCGAATATATTTAATTTGGATTAAGACAAGTTAATTTGAAATAACGACTTTTGCTTAATTTAGACAAATTTGGTTGATTTCGAAAGAATATGCCAAATTTTTGGATAGATTGCAATTCCTCGAGATTAACTAGTTAGAGAAAAAGCACATGTTTGTCGTTTTGATCCAATCATTTTTCATAACTGCATAAATTTCTAGGCATGTTCCCTTAATTAATTTAAAGATTAGTGAATTCGAAGTTGTTAAATCAAATCATTTGAATTAGAATTTTACTTAGCATATTCTGATAGAGAAGATTTGATAGATTACGTTAGTCCTTGAGGAACGATATCTTTTATCTATACTACGACTACCTGTGCGCTTGCGGCAGTGGTCACAGCCCTAGTCAATTTCCCCTCATCCTTCTCATGCTTCTCTACCCCCTCAAATTCTTTAGTTTGATGCATCTCTCCCTTTCTTCTCTCCATCATACAAACCTTAATTTTTCCTCACTATCCAAAAGTAATTTCTACCCAGGACATGAAGAATCGAACATCACCAACTAATACCATAATAAGTACCTTTTTCAAAGGAAAACAAAAGGCTACAACCACCATGGCAACTTCCCACATATCGGAAACAATTGACCACCAACCGGTTACCTTCCACCAGCGACATGGAATGGAACCCTGGGTGGCCGCCTACAGCTGCAATAGGCGTGAACCCAAAACCTCAAATTAAGGCATTTGAATTTAAAATCTTATACATAAAATCCTAGATATGAAAACCTATATTGCTAACGGCGTCAATTAAACACTACAAATGGTGGCCTTGGACTGTGATGGCGGCGGTGGCAGCGATGGTGGCATAATCTGGGCAGTGGTCTGCTAGCCAAGTCGAGGAGGGATTACGGAGAAAATTGTGGGAGATCAAATAGAAAGGCACGGTATTGAGGAATGTTGCCAAAATTTCCTTTAAATACATTAATTGCTTTGCCCTAGGAAATTTCCAATGAACTACGTTAAATGCTTATTAACCATTGTCCTTAGGCCGGCGGATAACTTTTTCCATATATATATATATGTATATAGATATATGTATGTATGTATGTGTGTGTATTAAAAGTTGCATGAATACAAATAATGCACGAATGACACATGGTATCTAACATGACACAAAATAATTGCTTGGCAACTTACAATTAGTGGATGTTCAAAGCCCATATCATACTCCTAAGAGCATATATTCCCATAAGCCACGTCAGCACCACATATTAAAAATTGTCTATATGACAAATACATGTTGAAAAAATATATATACGTGGTAAGTGAGAGTACACACTCCTAAATGTATGATATACATTACTGGTGGATGTTAGTTGAGACATAATAATCAACATTAATGCCACTAATTAGAATTTATTATATGTTATTAACTTAATTATTTATTACATGGTTTTACACTCCTAACTTATTTTATTTTTTGAGTAAGTCCCCATACGATTAATTTGGGGTGCAATAACTGATTTTTTTTCTTTTTGTATTTTAAATTCATTTTATTTTTCAATATTAAAGGAATAAATCAGATAAGAGAATCAAAATTTACCTAAATTTTAACTGTCATTGCCTTTTTTTTTTTAAAGGCTGGATCTCGAGGTCATTGTAAATGAGTAAGAGCTTATTGTCATATAACAATTTAATCACATAGAACAATTTATGAATGATACATATGATAATAAGTATAAAGGTTGTGTTAGATTAGTTGGCCACATGAATATTCGCCTAGGGTTGAAAAGTGACTTTTTATATATCTCATGTAAAGTAATCAATGTAATACAATTATTTGTGAAATTAAGTTAAATTAAAATACAGTCTATTTAACTCCTAAAAAATATCAATCACAAATAAATCAAATGTGTGACGTGTTCAAGAATCATGAAAAAAAGGTTAAAAGGTAAATCATTATCATATGAAAACACAGGAAATTCATAGTGATTTTAAGGTCCTGTTCGACAAAATTAGCTGTTTAAGTGGCGGATAGCGGTTTAGGTAGCAGATTACCGTTTTAATTTAGTTGTTAGCAAATAGCTGTTTAGATTAGTGGTTGAAACTAATGTATTTGGTAAATTTAGCTGTTATGCTAGCTGATTAATATAAATTAACATAAAAGGATATAGATAATTTTCAAAGATAAAATTTTTAAAGAATATTTTTTTGGCTAAAAACTATGAAACGCTACTTTTAAATTTCAAATGTTAATACTATTAGCTTTTCAAAAACGTTGTTTAAAACACTAAACGCTATTCGAAATGCTAGTTAAAACACTAGTTTACCAAACACTAAAAATTAACTAATTAGTGTATTGACCTGATTAAAACAAAAAGGAAACAATAATTATATTACTATAAGATTATTAATCTACTTTCAAAATAAAATATTTTTATTAATTATTTATACTAATAATATTGAAATAAAAATTGACTAACGTCATTGCATTGCAATGATATAACACTAGTGATTAGAAACTTTGGACTTTAACACATAGGTTAGATAATTTGCCCACGTTTAATAGACATGCAAAAAAGTGAATGAAAATTTGAAATATAGACAGTGGGGCGAATGATTGATGTTGGGTTTAACAAAATAGTGATAAGTCTACACATTTTGATCTTTCGTTTGCATGATTGATGTTCTTTTACTTTTACAAAAGCTGGATTATATGAAACAAATAAAATGAAAATGATACTAGTTTGGAATCTTATGCAACCATGTTGGGCGTTCAATATATTAAATAAATAGAAGATGGATACATCATACCATGCCTGCGCAGCTTGCCCAAAAAAACAAAAAGATGACATAGGCCCAATCCACATGGTCAAAGTCCATGGGCTCTTGGTCCCAGTTTAGGCTTGCTAAAGCCCAGCCCACCCAGCCCATGAAGAGTGAACCCCAATTGGGGGTGGGGGGTAGGCAGTAGGCTGCGAAAGTGTGTTTTCTTTAACGGATCGAAAATTCAAAAAAATTTGAAAGGGGGGCGCTTTGTGTTTGGTTTTGTGCTTTGATTTGCATGACCCGCTCGCCCGTTGGCCGATCTAATTTCTAAGTTTTAAAAATCAAATATAAAAAATCCGGACGCTTACTTCGGGACTGTCAGCGAACGAGCCTCATAAAAATCAGAATCAAAGAAATTGTTTTGATTTTGAATTTTGAAAAACCCTCTTCCTCTCTCTCCCTCTCCTCCCCTCTTATACCCGCGCTCCTCCTGAACTCTCCCCCATTTCTCTCTTCACACAAACTACAGCGTCTCTCTCTCTCTCTCTCTCTCTCTCTCTCTCTTTCTCCCCCACTTGAACCCTAATCATCGAAGACTCATATTCGATTTTGGTAAGCATCTTCTCCGTTTTGTGTTTCTGGGGTTCGTTCGTTGTTAATTAATCGATAACGGAACAATTTTGAACGAATATTGTTCAAGTTAGTTGATTGTTGGATCTGGTCTACTCGAAACTCACATTTGGATGTAGAAACCTGAGCATTTTGAGCTCATTAGGTCCCATTGAATTGGATTATCGAATCTAACAATCTGTGCCATTGATATGCGAAGTTCTTGCTTGAATTCAAGTCTCATTGTTGTATTTACTGAATAAAGTATCTGAATTTGTCTCGTTTCATTGGATTTCAGCTTGTTCTTGCTTGCTTTATTAAAGAATTTTGGTTAAATAGGTCACATTGCTTATACAATGCTGCATTGCTCCAGGAATTTGATTAATTATTTAATCTGAATCAACGGACTTGGTCATTTTATGTGTAAAATGTACTGTCTTTTCATTTAATGCATCATAATAATCAGCCAAGTAGTATACATTTGCCAACTCTGATTGTACTTTCAGCACTTTGACATATTGGATTCAATACATTTTATTGTCTTATGCTGCTTCTAGTCATAGGATTTCCCTGTGAGAGTTTGCCATTTTGGTTGTGATATTTGCAATTCCAGTTGCTTCATTTCTTAGTACCAAAGGAGCTATATCCCATAAGTCTTATAATTTTATTTGTTCTCAGTTTTCAGTAAGATCTAAGTGTTGGATTAATGCTCCCAGATAAAGGAAGAATAAATGGAGTCCTTGCCTGATGCCATTGTTTCATACATATTGTCACATCTTCGCAATGCCAGAGATGTGGCATCTTGTAATTTGGTGTCCAAGCGATGGAAGGAGTCAATGCCATTCATCACAAGCCTCTTTTTTCCTCGAAACATTTTCGACACTTCCAAGATTAAAGAACATAACAACCCTGATGAAATTATACTGAAGACTATAGCAAGGATAATCCGATTGGAAGAGCTTGTTGTATACTGTCCTTTCTCTAGTGCGGGGCTGGCCTCATGGCTCTCCATTGCTGGTGACACCCTTAGGCGTCTTGAACTTAGAATGGACAATCTTGCTGATGTGCAGAATTCCCCAGAGGATTCGGTTGCAAAATTGGACTGCATTGACTCTGCAAGGAATCTTGAGTCTCTAAGCTTGTGGGGTGTGTTAATGAACCAGTCTCCCAAGTGGGATGCTTTCCATTATCTTCGAAATCTTGAAATTGTTGGGACGAGGATGGAGAACCATACATTAGCCAATGCACTTCAATTGTGTCCTAATTTGACCCGGTTGTTGCTCCTTGGTTGTGAGGGTGTTCGGTCTGTTTTCATTGATTTGAAGGACCTCGAAGAGTGTAGATTAGATTTCTGTGGTAACGGTAACAATTCAGTATCCATTTCTTGTCCGAAGCTAACAACGCTTGAAATTCAAGGTTGTGGTTGGATTAGGGTCCGGGAAACGCAACAACTCCGTAATCTTTCCATTGCAAATAGTGCAGGTACTTTCTGTCATTGTTAATAGCTAGCTCTTCAGGTGATTCAGTTTTTTATACTGTTGGCTGATTGCTCTCCATACTTTGACAGGAAAGGTTTATGTGGTTGATTTTGGGAAACTAGTGGCTCTTGAATCCCTGTCTATGAGGGGGGTTCAGTGGTGTTGGGATGCAATAAGCAAAATGCTTCAGTGGGCTTCTGAAGTTAAGCATCTGTTCATGAAGGTTGAATTCACAGGGGACTTTGAAAACCTCCTACCCTTTCCTGAGGTTGATTTTGTGGAATTCTTCAACAGCCATCCAAAACTTCAAAGGTTTGATGTTCATGGAGCTATGTTTGCAGCTCTTTGCCAGAAGAACAGCTTAAGAAATGTGAGTAATACAGTCGCTCTTTTTATAAAAAAAAAATCAGAAGTAAACAGTTGTGTGTAGACTCTGCAAAAAGGCACTTGATTGATCAAACCCTCTCAAAACAATCCACATATCACAACTAGAACCTGAATTTTTAAATGAATCTGACATTAACCAACTTGGAATCTGAACTGATCGTAATTTTTCGTTAAACCATTTTCAACTTGAATGATCAGTTTATCAGCTCTCTTTTGTACATGTCCATGTCCCTTGGTGTCCATCGCCATGCATTAAAACGGTGTTGGATGTTTTTATATTTTTATGTAGTCTCACATGGCCATCCTGTATTGCAGCTTGACTCAAGATTTTCGATCCCTTGTTTGGAGGAGGTGGTAATAACAGTAAGATCACCATTAAACGCGGAGCAGAAGATGAACACTCTTGAATCATTTGTCAAGTATGCAAGAAACCTTAAGAGGATGGTAATAAAGATTCTTCAGATGAAAAGTAGCCATAGCAGCACTGATGATTTCTTTGAAGAGATTTGTAGGTTTAGATATATGAACAGGAAAATTGTTCAGATAGAATGACATATAGGAATGATTCCCCACACCATCTCCTCTTTCCTCTTACGTTTTTTGTTCCACATTATTTTGTTGTCACATTTCAATTGTGTGTCCTATTTAAACCTTCTATGGTTATGCTTATTAATTTATTATTTTGAAGTTCTATTTAAACGTGGTTAAACCTATGCCGTATATCATTACTTGTTAGCTTTCATGTATCTTGACACATGATTCATTTGTAGTTCTTATGTTATACAAGAGTACTGAGTACACATTTATTGGAGGTTGGAATTCACTAGGGTTATACGCTTGCGATACAAGAGTGTAATTCATACGTTTGCTTAAATATATCATTACCGTAATAGATATTTTTTTAAATAACGAAAATAAATTAATATGTTAGATTATGTAATGATTAAAAAAGTTGAGAGTTTCTTCTTAATTCTTTTTTTAATTGTAATAATATTCTGTTTGTTCTTAATTTCAACTTACATTTTTATTTCATTTGTTAAGTCATTTCTTTGTTAAAAACTTTATGTTTTTTAAAGACTAAATTTTATGACAAATTAGTAAAGAGTATGTGACATTATGTTATTTTAACATATAGAGTTGATGTTGCATTATACTATTATAGTCTACATAGGTTCCCCCCCCCCCCTGAGTTATCGTAGTTTCTTTTTCTTTTTTCACTTAAATTACTTTAAATTCCCTTTGTGTTCATACGTAATTATTTATCTAATATTTTTAGAAAATTCTCTAATAAATGAGACATTTTTTCTTTTATGGGTAATTTTAGCCATTAAGTGGACCATCTCTTTTATTTATCTTAACTTAATAAAGATTATATTATAGTCTCACTAATTATTGCATAAGATATGTAAACGTCAATGCAAAGATTTTAGTTGATTTTTATTTTAATTTCATTAAGATACATAAGCAATAAAAATTATATCAATTTTAAAAGTAGTGATAATTACAGAATAACATGAATATCATTTTTTTTTCCTTTTTAGGTATCATTTTTCTTATTTTCTTCTTCTTTTGTTTAAATCACTTTTAAATTCCCTTTTGTGTTATCCCTTTATTACTTACTATTTTCTTCAAACTTATCTAATATGTAAGGCTTTGTTTTTTTATGGCCACAGTTTATAGACCATTTTTTCAGTTTATTAATGTAATAAGATTCCATTATAGTCTAAGTAATGCATATATGAGATATGCAAAAAGTTAATTTTTTTTCATTTAATGTAGCATTGCATTAATTTAACCATAAATGAATATTTATGTAATTAATTGATTCTGTGTGGCATTCATATGTTTAAAACAAGCCATTTGATGTTTTTTCAAAAGCTTTAAAATATTTTCAAAACAAACAATCGTTTTCATTGTTGGGTGCCTGGTTCACATCAGTCATTTGTTCACATTCTACTTTTTCTAAGAGCCGCTGTTTTAGTGATGACTTTGCTAAGTAGAAGCTAATTTGTATGAAAAATCAATGAAGACAAGTTTAACACCTCAGGTTCGTATCTGAGTATAAATAGGGCACTTTGTCCCATATCGACAGTTGGTTTGAAAGACACTTAGAGTTCATATTCATAACTTGTTCCATTGAGCCAATCGGGCCTAAGTAATGCACAACGGTTGTGATGGCTAACTTGAGTACCAATGGTTGACAAGGGGTGGTCAAC
The DNA here is from genome assembly GCA_017589665.1 of Selenicereus undatus. Lineage (NCBI taxonomy): Eukaryota > Viridiplantae > Streptophyta > Magnoliopsida > Caryophyllales > Cactaceae > Selenicereus > Selenicereus undatus. Next base: position 121,942,670 of record JACYFF010019584.1, on the reverse strand, counting down.
TTTAAGAACGGGCTCGTTGATAAGCATGTCATGGTCCGTGTCTGCCAAAAGGCGGAAGTTATGCTTTTGAATAAGGTTGCACCCAGTTTATTCGTTGATTTGCCCCGTTGAAGCTTCCCTGTTTTTGCCTATGTCTTGCTGCCAATTTTTTGGGGGCATGTCTTTGTTAAATAATAAATCTTCAAATGAAATGGTACATTGCTATAAACTTGCGTTATATACCTTTATGAAAGCAATTATATCATACGAATCTTTATTGTTATGGTAAGTCCCATCCGGTAGGACGCAAAATTTTTCTTCTTTATCTCTTGATCGTGATAATTCAACACCTCCGTCTTGGTAATAAAATCTTCATTTTGAAAGACCCCCATGATCTTAGGCGCAATTTTCCCCTTATAGAGAGGTGGAGGCTCAAAAGAAGCTCTACATTAAACGGTAGGGGCGAGTTAATTGCCGTAATGACCTGAGAACTACTGACAAGATCCACCGGAGGAATGCACCAGGTACCTGCGTAAGATGGTCGTATCACTGAAAATCAAGCACTTGGGGTGAGGAAGCACAATGGATGCTACACAAAACATAAGAAAATTGAAATGCAGAAAATCAGGTTGAGCATTCCGCTAATTCAAAAATTCCCTTGGCTAAAAAGGAGAGGGGAGCTAAAAAAGCCCAGTGTATACTCGTTCACATCAACTGACCTATATGCTAATCCAACAAGTCAAAACAGGTTGGTCTAGAACCCACAAATCCCAACCCCAAAACGGCTTGCTAGGCTTCGTTGGCAGCCAAATCAAGCTAGGCTGGCCAAGTTGAACTTCGCCCACTCATTTGACTGCCACTAGGTAAACGTTAGAACATCATTCAAAGCAAACACGGCTGCACGTCCAAATCTTAGATGCACAATACAGCTTCAGGCTCTCTCGGCTGAAACACGACAGCGGATACATCACGTCAACCTTCATTCCTCAGTGACAGAAGAAGAGACAGAAAATAAGAAAGCATGGTCTTTCCATAAAGGTAGATGCATTTGCAGCTGTTTATGCAACTCCAACATGTACTCTTCCCACCATGTCACAGCTGCAGAAAAGCAACCCCAATCAAAAGGAACTTCTCTGCCCTTGCCATAACAGAAGACATTCTCATCCAACTGCATATGACTTAATAATGCCTGTTTTAGATTGCTAACTTCCTCTTTTTGCGCTTGAGATAATATTACAACATTACTAGTATCTCGTGTGACTTCAGACTCTTGCAAAACTGACTGTTTCCAGTTATAGAACTGCACAGCCTGTTGAGACATGAGAGCGGGAGATATGTACGTTAATGTACAAATTATCGCAAGGAATCAGAAGAGTAGAGAACTTGCGATTTCACAAATCAAAGCTATATGGTATCGTAATAGGCGGATGACAACTGGGAGAAATAACCTGAAGGGCATGCAATAGGTTGGCAAATTCTTTGCTAAACAACTTGCTACCCCTTGCCAGCTTTACTGGGTTAGTGAAGACATCAGAGACATCACCAAACAAAACCATTTCAGGAAGACAAGTATTCTCCTGTGAGGGGTAGATATCGTATCCCAGCAAGAACAGTCTCGCAAAGCATAGATCAAAGCCTTGTTGATGATCGGATAACGGATCTGAAGGAAACCAATACATATTGCTGGATGCTGGTAGTGGAATGCATGGAGTATGCCCATAGTCTGAAATGTTCTGATTAAGGAGCGAAAGAAGTTTAGCATCCTCATCATGTGAGCTGTTCCGGCTAAACCATAGCGTCAATGTAAGTCGTTCTCCATCAGTTATCTGCAATACAACTAAAGTCAATAGCCTACGAAGAACAAACTTTAAAGGGCGCAAGCAAGACATTTCCGCTAGAAGGGGTGGAAAAGGAGGCATCAGACGAGAGAGAAAACACCCCTTCTTTTCCTAAGATGAGACACACTCAATGCAAAAGTACCATTCTTTAACTCATCTCCATAACCCTGCCGCCCAAAAAAAGCAGCTTCTTAACCAGGGAGGGGGGGGGGGAACGAAAAATAGGCCAGACTACCAATTATTGCTTCCAAGTCAAGTAGTCATTCAATTTTGGGGTTAAGCTCACCTAACCTTTTAAAAAAGCCTACATCCGACCCATCATGATCACCATGATTCATGCTGCATATCAGTCAAATGCTCAATTTCCTCAATCAATTAGATGCAACTGGAGGAATGGTAACATATCTGGCTTTCCTTTTAGTCGATAGTATAAAAAGTCTCACCATGGACTTTTTTTGGTTTTGGGGGGGGGGGGGGATGTGCAATTGCAAGCAAGGAAGCTGAAAAGACATGATGAAACACAAATGCACAATTATTATGGAAAATTCCAAAATAGTAACTCAGGTCATTTCGTTCAACACAGAAACAACATACCAACAGAAAAGGACAAATACTAGGGACAGCTAAGGTGTAAATGAGATTACCTCGTCAACACAGTGAATGTTGCGGCTGTCAGCCGTGTATAAGACAAGATCCTGAGGGGACACAACAGCCAGATGTCAAGATTGAATACTTTTGGGAGGCAAATCCATTATAATTTACCAGCAGCAAACCTGAAAAGGTATTTAAGATTTCATTATACTTTGAAATATATAATGGTTTTAACTTTTAAACATTGGAAGGTTGAAACAGATGTCAAAATCAACCAATAATCTATATAACCACCAAAGTGCGAATGTGCGATGATAATTTGACTTACCCCAGCCATGGGCACAAAATTCGCTGGCTCACCATCCTGAAAGTGAAATATTCCGCCTCTGAAATCTTCGTCATAGGTGTTTAAATAGCAAACCGCCTTCTCATACCAAGGAAATTGTCACAAACTCTTACTATAACATATTGCATTACATCAACATACCTGCTCAAGTACTTTTCCACAATAACAACTGCATTTCTGCATATTCACTTTTTATAGGCCCTAAAATTCTTTTCACTAAACAATCCATCTATTATCTGGTGTTTTTGGTTTTACAACAAAATAAAACAGATCAGCTATTTTCACTTCTCCAATTCTCTCCACTAAGCATAAGCACCATTCACATGGATGAGCAGATCTCCTAACATTTATAAAGATGATCCAACCAAACTTAATCGAATTTATCTGGCATCAGCTCTCTTATTTGATTTCCTGTTATGCTCATAATATTAGTCCAAAGAATATAGGTGATCACATGCTGAACATAATACGAATCACCATCTAACTTTTGTTATCCCAAAACATGTAGAACCTTAAACTACATTCAGAATTCTCCACATATATCTCAAATTTTTTTCCAAGGAAATACAAAAATCAATTTACAAGGCTATCTGGTTTCTCCATCCAAAGAATGAAGCCAAATGATTCGCAATGGACTGTTAGTGTACTAGATTAGTCAATGAGTAAAACTAGTAATTCTCCACAAGGTTCAGGTACACACCGTAAAGTCTCTTTGTCTTAGATAGGGCCTGTTGTCATCACTATGCCATCCGATACTAGCTCCTTTAGTCCAGCTAACAAATAAGAGTATCATTAAATAGACAAGAAAGCAACATAATACGCTTTTTTGAGATAAGAAAAGCTGTAGGCAAAAATAAGGTACCTAGATAAGCACATTTAGCAGTCCTTTCAGCTTCAGTTCCATATTTGAATGGATACCCTAATTCTTAGCTACTTCTCACGATAATCTTGAGGGTGTTTCTTGATTAGGAAAGCAGAAAGCATTTTGTTAAATAATACAGGTTTCAAAGCATGTTGGTGCACTATGTTTCACAAGCATTTGCAGCTTAAACAATCACAACCAAATGAACCCATCATCTTCTTGAAAAGCTCCAACTAAGTTCCAGCCATTTTTGGCTTTTTAATGCACCTGTCCCCAAAGAGCTATCGAATCACTATATGCTTTCACACTTGTTGTAATGATAAACAATCCTTCAGTAGAAATATTCCAGCTCAGGATTCTCAACATCACAATCTAAAGGGAACCCCTCTACATTCACAAATGAAACAAGCCGAACCTAGAGTTTGAAATCGCTGCCAACCTTGCAAACGATAAACCTATAGTAGACAAAATGGGTTTTCGGATTCAAATCCAAAGAACCAATTTTACAGTCTTCTAGGTGATTAGTTTTCAATCCAAAATGAACAAAGACTTAGTTTTTAAACAGTTTAATACTCGGATTAATCTGCACTTGACTACAAAGCAACCACGGCACTAACCTGATCAAACCAGTGAATTCTACAAACAGCTCGTACTCACAACCAAATACTTCCTCCACCTTCTCCTTCAATTTCTCTGGAAGACACCCATTTTGATTTATTTATTTTTTTAAATCCATCAAGCCCAAAAGAGGGAATGGAAAAAAGATGAAATTTTTGGAAGAATTGGAAAATTACCTCGAATGGGAATGAAAGGCACGATGAGGTGAGGGCAGTTGGTGGCAATGAGATGAGAGAGAGTGGTGGAGAAGACACGGGGCCTGTATCCCACCGTGCAATTGCTTTTATGGATGAATTCCAGTTCCTAATCACAAGGAAAAACCTCTTGTAATTACAATAATCCCAATTAAAAAGATCACAGTTTGACAAGTTTTTGAGAAATTGAAGGAGAAGAGGTCGCACCTTGCATACGTCTAAGGGAAGGAAACTGCGGATTATGTGACGAGGATGAGAATGCTTCAATGACGCCATTTTCGTGGCTCTCAGTCCATAGAACGGTAGTCTGGGCCAACGTCAGTGCATCTACAAAGATGAGCAAAGCCGATTTCCGAAAGGGAGAAGAAAAAAAGAAAAAGAAAAAGAATAGAATCCTTGTTTTTGGGCTGAACCTGAACTGATTTGGGCTCTCCGCTTGGTGTCTTCCCAGTACTCAGTATTCTCATTTCTACTGTGACAATAAATAAGATATGAAATTTACGAGCCTAAATGCTCATAAAATCATATGAAGGTTCATTTATAAAAGTATAAGTGCCAATTAACTTAACTAGTAAAGTTTTTAACAGTTATTAAGGATTTGAGTTTGAATTCCGTCTACATCGATATTTATTCCTAATTCACTCCAAAAAAAAGAGATTCATTTGAATAGAATACCCATTAACTTAATATTCAAATACACCAATATTCACATGATTTATAATATAATAAATAATTTTACCCTAAATAAGCTATGAACTCAAGAAGCAACAACCATTGTACTTGACTTGTAAATTAATGGTTAAGCTAAATACTCAAATCTGGCCCCAAGATTGTAATAAAAATAAAGGATTGTACCTATTTTTGCGCCACTTTTGGCACCGCTACAAAAAGGGGGAAGCAATAATCAAACATTTGAGATGGCCCTAAGATCATTGGCTTATTGCTTGAAATGGGTTACAAAGTAAGGCTTGTTGTCTTCCCCCCTTTTGACCTCCACCATTATCACCTGTCACTGTTAAATGAAAAAGTGACGCATGTGGCTGCACTCTGTTCTGTCTATGGAGTGGAGCATGCGTTGCTCAAACCAATCATCACCAGATCTAACAATACAAGCGGATTAACAGAATACAGGTCGCATAGCATTTTAGATTTTGCGTTTTAAGTTTGAAGGTGGTCATTTAATCTTCCAGTATTAACTTCGGGTCAGCTTAATGATTTGAAATACGGCTTTTTGTTCATATTCTCACGAATGTATACTTTTGACTTTTAAAGCATGTTATAAATATGTAAAATACGACTTTAGTTGTAACATGATGAGTATATAGTCAAATTTCTATATATAAGTTATTGAAAGGTTTAATTTTACACATAAAAGATTATTACTCTTTAGAAATTAATTAATAATTGATGGTAGAAACTATTAAGACTCAAAAATTACATCCAAAAAAAAAAATTCACTTAGTTGATGCTCTACCAACAACTCAACACAAATACAAGTAGGTAATCCTTTTTTGTCTTATGGAAAACTACATAAAAGTATGATTTATTGATCAAATTCCTAACTACTTGTAGTTTCATATTACTCATAAATAAAAAGATATTAACACTACATTTTATGAAATGTTGTTTCACATGATGGAGATAGAGACTGATGCAATATTCCACAAAGAGAATGCAAGTATGTGAACTATCATCCATCATTGATCAGTATGATGCCAACGTGAACCAGGACTCAAAAGTCAAGAGGCAATTATCATCTCTTATTACATTCACATTGGGTCATGCTACGTACTATTATTAGACAATGAAATTGCTGGTAAGCAATGACATAAGAGTTACTTTAAAAATTGGTACATCACAAATTTGATTAGTCAATGAAATTATTAACACGTTAGCTTAATTCATATCTTCAGAAAATAAAATCGTATAGAGATAATTTATAAAATATTTTTGGTCAAAGTCACCCCATAGCACGAACGAGAGATTGACAAAATGATTAATTCATTTAAAAACACAAAATTGATTAAATTATTAAAAGGTTAGCTTAATTTATAGCTTCATAAAATTAAATCATACAGGAATAACTCACAAAATATTTTTGGTCAGAGCCACCCCATATCACGCCAAAGAGAGACTCATAAAATAATGAATTAATTTAAGAACACAAATTCAATTAGGCCTGAGTCGGCTAGACTAGCCCATAGGTAACATTGGAAATTCTGCTAAAATTGTAAAACTTTCTTCATAAGATCCTTTTATTTAGGACTTGTTCTTTTTATGGGTCAATTCTAAAATATCAATCTCAACTCACTTTAATCCACTTCAACTTACTTCAACCTATTTCAACCTATTTCAGCCCATTTTTACTATTTTAACCAAGTTTAATTTATCACATAAAAAAAATTCAACCAACTTCAACCTATTTTGACTCACTTCAACCCATCTCAACCTACTTTAACCTATCTCAACTTACTTCACCCTTTTATCTACCACAATTTGTCTACGAAAAAAACAGGCCCTTAAACACAAGTGGTTAATAAATTTTCTAAGTAGAAAAAATCCTACAAATTTTGAGAACAAAACCAAAATTAATTAGCATGGATAAATTAAGCACATAAATTAAGTTAAACAATATGTGACAACAAACCACAGAAATGATGATCCTTAAAATTTACGGAAGACATCAACTTTTGGCAAGAGAGTGAGATCTCATAGAAGTTTCAAGAATTTTGCAAAATTTAAAAATTTTTATAGATGTTTTCAATTATACAAAATAAACTGAATATTAGATTAATACATATAGTTAGCGTCTTGTTTATATGTGTGTAAACTCATTGATGAAATAAAAATTTTCATATAAGATTTGGAGCTTGTCATTTTTACTTAATGTGTAACTATTTAATCTGATTATTTTTCAATAAAAAAATTAATTGGTCTTTTTCATTTTTATTTGTAGTTTCAACGACACCAAATTTATAACTTCTGTTTCTTACCAATCTAAAAAAATTATGCTAACTTTTATCCATTTCTATTTTTCTACCTGATTTTTTCGTAGTTTTTTAGCTCCTTCTATTTTCCTCCACAATTTCTTCTGATTTATAACTATACTAGATATATATCCTTCAGCGGTAAGTCTTATGTGAGACCGTTTTATGATGACATATACAGTGAGACGTCTCACGATGACTTATACCATGAGAAACATCACATACTCATTAACCACCGCCTAAATTTAAAAGGAAAATATATTGTCACATTGATCATCTCACGATAAATCAATGTAAGATCGTCTCATATAAGAGATGATCCTCCAGTTTATTAGAGCACTCCAGGCCGAGAAAAAACTCATGGAATGCGGGCCTACACTGCCGCTTGTCCAATTATCATTGAACTCTCACAGTAATTAGGGATGGCAACGAGTCAGGGAAACCCCGAAGTGGGAAAAATTCCTCGGACCCGACCCCCGTCGAGGAAATTTACCCGTCCCCGAACCCGTTTCCCCACCCCGAAAAGTAATTAAAATTACATATATACCCTTAGATTATTAGTTTAATTCTCACACTTTAGAAGGACATATAAGTGGTGCAATAATTCTTGAGTTTTAACTTTGAATTTTGGGCATTAAGTTTATTTTTGAACTTCAATGTTGAACTTTCAATGGCTTAAGTTAGGTTTAATTTCACTTTTTGTTTAGGGCTTATTGTTTGATTATTTTGATATTGGGCTCGTAATTTTTGCTCTAATTGGACTTGCATTTTGTGTGATCTCGTCACTAAAACTCAGAGAAGCGGGGCCCCGGCGGGGAACGGGTCCCTGACTGGGCGGGGACGGGGATGGTGGGAAAACCATCCCCGACAGTGGGAGCAGGGGTAGGGGTGGGGGAATATTCGCCCATCCCTGACCCGCCGCGTTGCCATCCCTAACAGTAGGGGTGTTCAAAAATATCCGTAACCAATAACCCGAACCGAAAACCCACTACCCGATCTGAAATCTCGGGTACTCGAACCGAAATATTTGAAAATTTTGGTTCGAGTACCCGAACCAATATTTTTTTCGGTTATTGGTTCGGGTACGGTTCGGGCATTTTGAAGATTCAGGTACCCGAAAACCCTTAACTTTTTTTAAAACTTTTTTGAGACTTTTTTTTATATCATCCATTCCCCAAAAATTTTGTAAGTCAATTATTCCCAAACCCGAAGAAGACAAGTACTTTGACTTCATTACATTATTTTATTTGAATGCGTTGGGCATGAATATGATGTTAACAAGTTTATGTCTTATGGAAGTGTGAATTAATTGAAATGTAAATGGTGATAAGATATCCGATGATATTGTCATATTGTGTAAGAATTTAAAGTGTAACTTGGCTCAATACGACAACTTTTTATAGCATAAATAAAAATGATTATATTATGGGTACAACAAAATTATTAGGTAAAGTAGGAAAAAATATTTTTAAAAAAATGGATTATTGGGTAACCAAAAACCCAAACCGACATTTTCGGGTACCCGAATTTCGGTTACCCAAAAGTTTCGGTTCGGATACGGTTCACCATTTTGCCAACCCGAAATTTTGGGTACCCGAACTGAAATCTCCTTTGGTTCGGGTACCCGAACCATGAACACCCCTACCCAACAGCAATGGCATGCGTGGTGGAACTAGGCAGACTTCCACCACACGGGCCACACTTTTTTGGTTTTTAATGTATTTTTGCTTTTTTCTTTTTTTGATAATATATGATTAAAAAAAATGAGTTGTGTGTCATAAGGTGAGTTTATGATAAATATTTTCATTAGACAATTCAGATTGAAGTTTGAAGAATTGAAAGAGTGATGAAATGCAAATTTCAAAAAATTAAACCTCTCATTAATTTAGTAAATTTAAGTTCTGAAAAATGAAACTATAACTGAAAATGTAATAGTTTTAGTTACAGGTGAAAAGAAAAGAGCTTTGTGGTTTGTAAAGACCAAAGTTGATTTGACGTTTGAGGCAAGCAAAGTTAAGAGCACATGCAACGGCATGCTCGCGAGGAAGAAAAAGAGAAGAGAGAGATTGGTTAGGTGAGGAAGGCTTTGCAGCAAGAGACTCGTGTCTCATGCCTCACAGGAAGGCTCAGACCAGCAAGCGCACTCGTGGGCTTATTTTGTTTTTTTAAAATATTTTTTTATTAGTTTTTCTTTTCTTTTAACTCTGAAAATAAAACTGTGTGTTATGAAGTGAGTTTATAAATATTATTTTATTAATAAATATAGAATCTAAAAATATTATTTTATTTAATGAGGTAAAATAATAAACCTTCTATTAAAGAGTACGAGATAAAAAATTAAAAAAATTATTAATGTGATGGTGATACTTCGATGGGTCAAATAATTCACTCACCGTTGAAACAACCAACTTGACAATGAGACGATGAGAGAGACACTGACATCATTCGAGACTGGCAGACTGCACATATTTTTCCCTTCGAGTTTAAGCTGAGATCCTAAGGATATTATTATTATTGAAGGTCGTTGTCACTTGGCTTTCGGGACCCCACATTCCGTGTCGGAGTGGCGCCGAGGACGGTGGCAGAGAGAGAATTGGCAGAGAGTAATAAAAGAAAGAGACGATCTGAGGAATGTCAATGACTCAGTCCAAAAATTCCAACCCTTGTTAGAGCACTGATTGTGTCCAGTAAACTATAAACAGTTCATCGTCAGTTCTGATAAAGACCTGGGGATGGTAAGCTGCCAGAATTTTTTGAACAAAATTCATGTGTTCTGATTACCGGTATCTCTCTTTTCTCCAAAGATTCCAAATTTGTGAAGTTGTGATGTTTAGTTGGGTCTTTGCAGTCATTTTCTGTCAAGAATTTTGGAGGGTTGTGTGTTGACTTCAGTTCGCTCATACAAGTTTCAGCTGAATGAATTTTTCTGTGAGCATTACCAACAGGGTTTGCTGAGAAAACTCCATTTCACCACTGAGGGATCTGGGATTTTGCTGTTTTTGTGTTTCTGATCTGGGTTTGGCTTGGAAGTGAAATTGCTGATCTGGGTTTTGTCTGAATTTTACTGGGCATGTTAAATTTTGCTTTGGTTCTGTCTGCTTGATTTGGTATTTTGTTCAGGGGAGGACATTGATAATTTTGATACGCAATTATCAGGGTTTCTTGTCTACTTGAAGTTGTATTGCCAAATTTGGTTGACTTTGGTAGTTGGGAAAATTGTGTTGCGGTTAAGGTTTGCTTGGAACTTGCAAATTGCTGAATTTGGGTCTGGATTTGGGAACGGATTGCTGAATTGAATTCAACCCTAATGATTGGAACTTTCATGAGGTTTAGAGGTGCTGCATTTTTGCAATCTTGATTTGAGAATGAGGTAATGTAACATATTGAATACTTGTTAGATGGCGACAGTATCGCCATCCCCAGATTCTTCACCTGCTGCTATCTCACCAACTTCTTCTTTAACCCCACCACAACTTTCAACCCCACCTCAAGCTTCAGCCCAAGTAGACCCTTCAACTCCTCCAAAGCCTTCAACTCCTTCTCCCTCGGTTCCAAGTACCCAAGTGACACAGCAATTGGATGCAAATCCGCCGGATTCTTCTGCCCCCTCCCCTCCATCTTCACCGCCTAATGCTCCGGCTCCGAGCGGTTCGGGAACACCTGTCATAACATCACCTGTAGATTCATCCCCTCCACCCACTGCAAGCGTACCACCCCCTTCTGCATCTACATTCCCTCCTCCGAGCCTAGTTTTACCACCTACACCTTCCAATCCTTCTCCACCACCATCATCTGATGTGGCTCCACCGCCACCACAAACAGGTCCACCAGTAAGTTCATCACCCGCAACAAAATCACCTCCACCTCTTCCATCGCCAAACCCACCAACCAGTTCGCCACCATTGGCTATACCGCCTACAAGCTTTCCTCCTCCACCACCAGCTAGTCCTCCTCCAATAAGCTCTACTACACCACCACCATCAACTCCACTGCCAGCTCCCCCGGCTTTTGAACCCCCTGAGTTTTCGCCGCCTCCACCATCGTCAAAGCCACCTGAAAATTCACCTCCTTCATCGTCAATCGGACCTCCCAGAAGGTCGCCTCCGGCACCTGCATCACATGCACCTCAAAGCTCACCTTCTGCACCGGCTGTGGAGACACCTAGTACTTCACAACCCTCTACCGGTAGGCCTCCTCCTCCTGGCTCTGTTTCGGGTTCTCCTCCTTTAACACCAGTGACACCTTCCCCTCCTGTCTCCCATAGCTCTCCATCGTCTTCCTTTGGCCCTCCATTATCAGATCCTCAAAGAGCAGCCCAATCTTCTCATAACTTACCAGCTCAAGATTCAAGTTCTGCAAAAGGTAGTAGTAATGGGGGTATTAGTTCTGGTGGAGCTGCTGCTATTGCTGTCGTTGCTGCAGTTCTAACGCTTGGACTCATTGGGTTCATTGCTTTGTGGATCACTAAGAGAAAGAAAAGGAAGCCCGGAGCTAATGATGCCTATATAATGCCTGCCTCTCTAGGCTCTTCTCCAGGATCAGGTAACGCCTTGTACTACTTGGTTGTGTTGGAAGCGAACTTATTTCTGCAATTTGGATGGATATCAAGTCATTGTTGTGCTGATTCTTCGCTTTGGGTTTTATAACTGCCTAATAAGTACAATCAAACTTCTCAACATTGAAAGAAAACCAATGGAATTGAGGAAGCAACTAATGCATTAAATGCTCTTCTTCCGTGAAAACAAAAGGGGTAGAACAAGTTAGATTTCAGCAAATGTATCTCAACTGTTAACTAGGCCCTCGAAGCATGTGCTCTCCTTCAAGAGATCTACAGAAACGCCAAGAGATCCCGACAAAATGCTTATACCATGAATATTTTTCTCTAGAGTGGTGTTATAAACCCGTACTTAGTGTCAACTTGTGGATCTAGAATTTTGTATAAGAGTGTCCAACTTTTGAATTTGGGATTTGATTAATGCCCAGTTACCTTTATGAGTGTAGGCACTCAAAATTTGTTCGTGCCATACCAAAATTAAATTTAATTAATTAATTGGGCCAACCCTTTTAATTAATTTAATCAAGCCCAAAGATTTGCATATCAAGTCCAAAATGAAGTCCAACTGACTACCAAGTCCGGGTCCAGTTAAAATTCGAGTCAAAACTCAAACCGAGACTTAGGACGACTACCAAGTCAAGCCACGACCTAAAAAAAACCCGAATGACGTTCAAGTGATGGCGCGGTCAAAAGTCAAAGTCAAAGTCAAAGTCAAAGGTCAAAGTCAACATCAACTCACAAGTCAAACATCAAAGACGACTTTCAAGTCAACGTCCGGTTAGAACTCGAGGCGACTTTCAAGTCAATGCTCGGTTCAAGCCCGGAAGACTCCAAAGTCAAAGTCAAACAAATGAAAGTCAGGTAGCCTAGGATAAGGCCTGATTGAAAGGCCCAAAACCTAGGTCAAAACCCATAACCCAAGTCAAGGCCCTTGGGAGGAGGGGTTTCCCTATAAATAGGTCCCTACCCCCTTTGTTTCAAGGGTTGGAAAATCCATCCTTGAGAGAAAGAATCAGAGGAGTTTGTATCTATAGAGATTGTAACCCAATTGAATCTATAAAAATTCAATCTTTGTAATTTGTGATTACAAATTTGGCACGCCCGGTGGGACATCTCTACCTCTCATCTCTTTCTCTTAAAAATCAAGACTTTCAAGTCACAAGAACATCATCTTCAACGAAGACATGGCTACAAAGAATGTTGTCGCGCAAGCTTCGAAGAAGAAGAGCACAAGATCTTTTTCGCGCACATCATGTGGAGCGAGCGTCACTTCTAGCAAGTGCGCGCGCATAATGAACACCAGAAGTATGGCGAAAGCTGCTGCGCCAACTGCTCCTGGGCAAACTGCGCTGCCCCCACCCAAACTCCAAGACTTGAAGACGCAGCAAAAGGCGTCCTCTTGGATGAGTGAAATTCAAAACGTCCAGCTTCAATCTCCAGTTTGCGAGGTTGAAGACTACTACAGCAGTAACTCTTCTTCGCCCTCACCGAAGGGGGCGCGCATGTCGGAGACTGAAGTTGAGTCCACCAAAACTGTTGTTATACTAGCAATGATGACAGACACAACCACTCTGGAAGAGGAGATGGCTAACATGAAAGCCGTCCTAGAAAAACTCACCAGGGACAACGAAGAAAAGGAAGCGCGCATTAAGCTTCAAGAAGAAAAGATTGCTAAGCTGATCAGGAAGTTAGAAAAACGGCCCGCTCAATCATTCACAAAGGACTCAGAAAGTGAGGACTCAGAAAAAATGTCCATCCACATTGAAGCATCTGACAGCGAGAAGCAGTCAAAGAAAGGCGAAGCCCCTAAACATATCAAGTCATCTGGATCAATGACCATTGAGCAAATCCAAGAATTGATAGCAAATGCTGTTAAGATGCAGCTAGGTGAAGGTTCGCGCAGAACTCACCTATACACCAAACCTTACACTAAGAGGGTGGATGCTCTTCGCATGCCCCACGGCTACCAACCCCCCAAGTTCCAACAATTCGATGGGAAAGGCAATCCAAAACAGCATGTCGCGCACTTCATTGAGACGTGCAACAATGCTGGGACTGACGGCGACCTTATGGTGAAACAGTTCGTCGGGACATTGAAAGGCATTGCCTTTGACTGGTATACTGACTTAGAACCTGAATCCATTGATAGTTGGGAACAAATTGAGCAGGAGTTTCTCAACAGGTTCTACAGCACTTAGCGCGTTGTCAGCATGACTGAGCTGACAAACACAAAACAGTGGAAGGACGAGCCAGTTCTTGACTACATCAACCGCTGGCGCGCACTTAGCCTCGAGTGCAAGGATCGACTCTCTGAAGCGTCCGCCGTCGAAATGTGCACCCAAGGCATGCACTAGGACTTGCTGTACGTCCTACAAATGAGCAAACCTAGGACTTTTCAAGAATTGGCGACCAAGGCGCATGACATGGAGGTGACGATAGCTAGTCGTCGCACCAACTCCTTCTATTCTACTGAATCAAAAAGGGACAAAGTTGAGTTCGACAAGAATGTTAACTTTTCTAAGGGCATGACCAAAGAAGTAATGTCCACCTCTACAAGTCAGCCAATTCGCATTCTGGAAAAGCCAAAACTAGGGGGCAAGAAGAGCTCGTCGTTCAAGGTTGTGTCAAATAAGCGTCCCACACTAAAAGAACTTCAGGAAAAGAAGTATCCATTTCCTGACTCAGATTTGTCAGGCATGCTAGATGACTTACTCGAAAAGGGTGTCATCGAATTACCCGAGCCAAAGCGCACAGAAGAAGTTGGGAGGACCGCCGATCCTAAATACTGTCGATACCATCGAATCGTTAGTCATCCTCTTGAGAAGTGCGTTACACTCAAGGAACGCATCATGCGACTGGCTGAGGAAGGGAGAATCATTTTAGATTTGGATGAAATAGCAGAAGTTGGCCACGTCACAGTACAAGAGGCTGGTGAGTCAGATTCTGAAATGAATCATGCGGAAGTGCTAGAGGGCTCAGGAGAATGCTTCATAAAGAGCTTCTTTGATAGTGTGGTTGTTTACACAACCTTATGTTTTGAAATTGACGATGACGAGACAAATGAAGAGCAGAATGTCCCTCATGAAGAAAGTGGTGATGGCAGCATCCAGCCACAGCAACGGAAAGAAAAGAATGAGATGACAATTCCAGTCTCGTCCGTTAAGCAAGCAAATGTCACGGTAAATTCAGTGGCGCCAGTCTTCAAATGTACAAATTCTAAAAGTGCAACTAAGGTTGGACGCAAGTTCAATGAAGCAAGCTGTCGCGTTCTTAAAGAAAAGGGTGTGCTTCCGGTTCATAGGGCGAACCCAAACAAATTGAACAAGGTTTCCCTCCCGGGTTTTGTTGCCACTTCTAAAGGCTCGCTCCAAGAAGACGGTGAGCTGTCAAAGATGCGCATCAATGATGGGTGTAATCTTAATGTGCACAAGTTAATGAAGAGGTCCAACCATGACTTCGGCCAGCCAACGTCTTTGGGTCATAAGATCGAAGCTAAGCCCTACGGATTTGACAGCACGCAAAGGGTCGTACAAAGTCAAGGGGGCAACTCTGCAACACCCAAAGTTGGTCTTAGCTACGGACCGCCCCAACCTGTGAGGATTTCGGGGCGACGTAAGGACAAGGAAGCCCTCACGTAATATTTCACAGCTGAAGAGGTTGATGATAATGAGGGTAAAAATGCCAAGACCAACCCCAACATGTCAGTGTTCGACAGGTTGCAGCCATCAACGTCGCGCCAACGCCCTTCTGTATTTAGAAGGATTGGAAAGGGTAAAATCCCAAAACCCTCTATCTTCCATAGGTTGAAAAAGGATGACCAATCTAAACCCTCGGTCTTCGCCAGAATCAACATAGGCAAAATGTCGTCAAGCTCACCGCATTCACAAAAGGATTCAGTGTTCAACCGCCTTGGCAAAACAAATGAAATCCAAAGTTCGATTCCTTCACGCATGAAGCGTGTTTCCACTTTGGATGTGAAGGTGGACGACTCGTTGAAAGTAAAGAGGCGCGTCCTAGTTCTCACTGGCCATGGGGCTCAGGCCAGGCCAAAAGAAAGAACTAACGAGCAAGCTTCTTCCAACTGCGACACAAGCAACGATGTCGGCGACTTCCCTTGAAGAAATGCTCGATCAGCTCCTGGGCAAGAGCTTAAACTGTTCACCACAAAAAGAAAACACCCAAAGTTCAGATGCATTAAAAAAAGAAGACTCCCGAACAAGAGGCTAAACTGTTCGCACATTCA
>JACYFF010019584.1:121901444-121926447 GCA_017589665.1 Selenicereus undatus | reverse complement strand
AAGAAGACTCCCGAACAAGAGGCTAAACTGTTCGCACATTCAAAAAAGAAGACTCCCGAACATGAGGCTAAACTGTTCGCACATTCAAAAAGAAGACTCCCGAACAGGAGGCTAAACAGTTCACGCATTCAAAAAAAAAAAAGAAGGAAAGCTCCTAAGTAAGAGCCTAAACTCCTTATTCTTTCAAGTTAAATTCATTTGTAATACTCCTGACCCGCAAGAGTATAAACTGTGAACGGCAAAACAAATGAAAAAAAAAAAAAGGGATGCTTGGTTGAACTACGTAACATCTTGATCTTATTGAAAATTGCAATACCCATAAGTACGAATGCAGCTTCAACAAATTACCAAGTGCAGTCAAACACATCACACAAAAAAAAGGGGGCATGAAAGAGAAGATATCAAAGACATCACCTTTCTGCCGCCAAGCTTCGCATCGCGGCTTACACCGTTATGAATTACCTGGAAATAGAAGAAAACACAAAGTTAAATTCTTTTTCAGGAAAGAAATTAGTAAGCAAAGCGGCGTCTGGACAAGATAAATGCAAGAGAGGGGAGAAGTGTAGAGCAAAGTCAATCAAAATGTTGGTTGAAACCCGCGGTAGCTGCTCCTCGCTGCTCACACCACTTTCGTGCGTATCAGTTCCGTTCGAGGCCCATGGCCAAGCGGCGAATTGTGTCGCAAGTGGTTCTTCAAGTCTTCACACCACTTTTATGCGTATCAGTTCCGTTCGAGGCCCATGGCCAAGCAGCGAACTGTGTCGCAAGTGGTTCTTCAAATCTTCATACCACTTTTGTGCGTATCAGTTCCGTTCGAGGCCCATGGCCAAGCAGCGAACTGTGTCGCAAGTGGTTCTTCAAGTCTTCATACCACTCTTGTGCGTATCAGTTCCGTTCGAGGCCCTTAGCCAAGCAGCGAACCGTGTCGGAAGTGGTTCTTCAAATCTTCATACCACTTTCGTGCGTATCAGTTCCGTTCGAGGCCCGTGGCCAAGCAGCGAACCGTGTCGCAAGTGGTTCTTCAAATCTTCATACCACTTTCGTGCGTATCAGTTCCGTTCGAGGCCCATGGCCAAGCAGCGAACCGTGTCGCAAGTGATTCTTCAAATCTTCATACCACTTTCGTGCGTATCAGTTCCGTTCGAGACCCTTGGCCAAGCAGCGAACCGTGTCGCAAGTGGTTCTTCAAATGACTCCTCAACCTGCACAAGCAACAACACAAACGCAATAAAAACAGAGGGGTCTCGGCTTTCCCAAAAAAAAAAAAAAAATCAAAATCAACACAAGCAATAAAAAAACAAAGCGATCTTTTAGCAAGTGAGCATGGCGTCGTGATGCGTGAAAAAAAAAACGCCACAATAAATCAATGCGGCGTTACAACAACTCAGACAGACGTGAGAAGACTTGTCAGTCTAATAAAAGGGCTTCCTATGGATTCATTTCAGCCAGAGTCATAACTTTTATTGCTCATGGCCAAAGAAAAAAAAAACTAGCAAGCTCTTCAAGGCAAGTCGTTGCAAATGTTAGCAAGTATTTCAAGACCAAAATACAATATTGCAAACGTCCATAAAGAGCCACATCACAAATAAATCCAAATTCTAAAAAAAAAACCCTCTTCAAAATTACTCCGTTCACTATTTCTCCATAGCCAAGCCACATATGAGATTCCCACATCGCCAAATTGCAAGCAAGCTTGATGCAAAAAAAAAAAAAAGGGCTCTGGCCGAGCATCACACAGCAACAAGAGGCACCAAACAGCAATGAGAGCGATAACGTGCAAGCAAAAGAGAACGCAACACTTTGGTGAAATATGGTGACATTTACTAATTCATTTCTCAGACAAATCACGCAAAGATACATCACGCAGAGAAGAAACAGGGGCACGCAAAGGAGAAACAGAGGCCAAGCTTTAATATTTCTTCGCTCTCTCTCTCTTCCTCACACCCATGCCCGGTTTGCTCAAACTAGCAACAATGGCGTGCAAACAGTGTACAAAACACAACGAAAATTAAGAAAGAGGACGAAAGGAGAGAGATTTCGTAACTCACTTGGCAACGAGGTTCAAGAATGACCTGTGAAGATTAAACCTTTGAGGGAAGCCCCCACTGAGAAGACCAGTAGCGGTTGTAGCACCGGCAAACAGAGCTCAAAGGACACCATGCCAACAAGCCAACCCAAAGTTCAGTGTTCTCTTTCCTCACTATATACGCCCAACCCAGAGAGCATGTAGCATTCAACGCAAGTCAGAAAAAAAAAAAAAAAGGCCAAAGTTCTCACCTTTCTTGCAATGGCTGAGAGTAATGGTGTTTTTCACATCCCACACAAAGAAAAGGGAGCTACGAAAATGGACAGTGCCAAAAAAAAAATGGTTACTTGACTCATTTAGCTCTATCAGGGGGTCGGTTGCTGGGTAGAGAAGGCAAGGTTGGGGTTTCTGGATGTTGGTGGCTGGCCGAGGATGAAGGAAGAAGGAGGAGGAATAGTGGCTATGTCACGTGTCTAGCGTGTGGCACTTAAGTGAAACCAAAAAAAATAAAAAAATAAAAAATCAGGCTTTGGCTGGGGGAAGGAAGCAAAGACCGACCCAGCCTAAACAAAAGAGAAGGAAGCAAGGAAAAAACAAAAACAGACCAAGAGACCACCAGGCCCGCGAAGAAAAAAAATATAATAAGAAGGCTGGGCTATGGGCTGAGGAAAGGCAGACCGAGCCCCCATACACACCCAAAACAAAAAAAAAAAAGAAGATGGGAAACTGGAAAGCCCGGGCCTACATTTAAAAAAAAAAAAAAAGGGAACAAATCACATACGCCGTTAGTTTAGCGTGCTAGGTCTGCGAAATGGGCACCTGAAATGGCGTGTTTACCGTACTAGGTCTGCGAAATGGGCACCTGAAATGGCGTGTTTACCGTGCTAGGTCTGCGAAATGGGCACCTGAAATGGCGTGTTTCAAAAAAATTCGAGACATTGGTCACCTCACAAGCGACAAGTCTCGTATGTGACCTTGTCTCGAGGGGGCAATTTGTAGGCACTCAAAATTTGTTCGTGTCATACCAAAATTAAATTTAATTAATTAATTGGGTCAACCCTTTTAATTAATTTAACCAAGCCCAAAGATTTGCAGATCAAGCCCAAAATGAAGACCAACTGACTACCAAGTCCGGGTCCAGTTAAAATTCGAGTCAAAGCCCAAACCGAGACTTAGGACGACTACCAAGTCAAGCCACGACCTAAAAAAAACCCGAATGACGTTCAAGTGATGGCGCGGTCAAAAGTCAAAGTCAAAGTCAAAGGTCAAAGTCAACATCTACTCACAAGTCAAACATCAAAGACGACTCTCAAGTCAACGTCCGGTTAGAACTCGAGGCGACTTCCAAGTCAATGCTCGGTTCAAGCCCGGAAGACTCCAAAGTCAAAGTCAAACAAATGAAAGTCAGGTAGCCTAGGATAAAGCCTGATTGAAAGACCCAAAACCTAGGTCAAAGCCCATAACCCAAGTCTTGGGAGGAGGGGTTTCCCTATAAATAGGTCCCCACCCCCTTTGTTTCAAGGGTTGGAAAATCCATCCTTGAGAGAAAGAATCAGAGGAGTTTGTATCTATAGAGATTGTAACCCAATTGAATCTATAAAAATTCAATCTTTGTAATTTGTGATTACAATGAGATCGAGTCTAGTTCAAAATAAAAATTTGAAGGACTCTTCGACACAAGTTAAGCAACTTTTTTTTTTTTTTTGACTGTCGAGCTGTTGCCATGGGTACTAATTCCCATCATGCAGGTCTGCTTGTGGGTAGCAAATGATGTTGAGTGGAAAATATCATAAAATTGGCATTGTTTTCAGCAACTGAATAGTTAGCATGTTTAGTTTTCTTGCCATTTTAGCAACAGAAAAAATTTCCTGTCAAATTTAAATCAGGCTATGTTATTCTTTCAGGTGTGAAATTGGTTGTGAAGACAGAATAT
Source organism: Selenicereus undatus (assembly GCA_017589665.1). NCBI lineage: Eukaryota > Viridiplantae > Streptophyta > Magnoliopsida > Caryophyllales > Cactaceae > Selenicereus > Selenicereus undatus. The sequence continues at coordinate 121,922,488 of JACYFF010019584.1, read as the reverse complement.
CCATCTCCTCCTTTTGGAGGAGCCTCTACTAGTGATCCACCTACTGATCCTGGTGGGTTTGGCCGTTCCAAGCCCTGGTTCACATATGAAGAATTATTTGAGGCAACTGGTGGATTTTCTAGCCAGAATCTTTTAGGTGAAGGTGGATTTGGCTATGTATATAAAGGGTTCTTAGCAGATGGAAGGGAAGTAGCTGTGAAACAGCTTAAAATTGGTGGCGGACAAGGGGAGCGGGAATTTCAAGCTGAAGTGGAAATTATTAGCCGAATTCACCATCGTCACTTGGTTTCACTTGTAGGGTATTGCATTTCGAAAAGCAAGAGGCTGCTTGTTTATGATTATGTTCCGAACAACACACTTTATTTTCATCTTCATGGTAAAGCCTTATTGTTCAACACCAATGTTTGCTCTTAACAGTGTCATAAATTTTACAAGGGGTATCCTTATGTGTAGGAGAAGGAAGGCCGACTATTGACTGGTCAACACGTGTAAAGATTGCTGCAGGAGCTGCCCGTGGCATAGCATATCTTCATGAAGATTGTAAGTATCACTCTTTTTGTGTCTTGAATATTTCAAGGGGTAGCTTTCTTTTAAATATTGTTGTCCGTAAAACTTCTTTTTTCAATAGAATTGAATGCTAGAAGTATGATTGTGTAAAACTTTGTTGAAGGCAAAATAAGATTCTATTACATTGCTTAAAACTCATGTTGCTCTGCTTTAACTGTGTGATTATATCAGGTCATCCACGGGTTATCCATAGAGATATTAAGTCATCAAATATCCTTCTAGATAACAACTTTGAAGCTCAGGTATGCTATTTGTCATAAGCCACTGGTTATATGCTCTCTACACGTGTCTCCTAAGTACCTTCTGAATTCAGCCCTCTGTTTCTTGACAGGTTGCAGATTTTGGGCTTGCAAAATTAGCGATGGATGCAGACACACATGTTAGTACCCGTGTCATGGGAACATTTGGGTATGTTGTTGTCTATAACCTTCTTAGAGATATCTACGTGATGTGATTCGGTAGTAGTGTACTAACCTTGTTGAGTACAAACTTGGATGTTGAACCCTTACCGAATATAGAGATCTTATTTGCTTGTTTTCAGATACATGGCACCTGAGTATGCCACTAGTGGTAAATTGACGGAGAAGTCAGATGTGTACTCTTTTGGGGTCGTCTTGCTGGAGCTTATTACTGGACGTAAACCTGTGGATGAATCTCAACCTTTGGGAGATGAAAGTGTAGTTGAATGGGTATGTCATATGTTTATTGACCCTCAAAATTTTAGGTGTCAGCAATAATACAGAGCTCCTCTGAGTTCTGACTGAGTTAGTAGTGTGTTCTTATTTTTTTATCTGCTTTCAGGTTTTTAACTTATAATTTGGTGAAGACTTGTGCTTTCCTTTTACACTTGATTAAATCTCTTTTGTCACTTAAGGGGGCCAGAAAATAGTTCGAGAAGATCCAAGGGCGCTTTTGGCCTTTTATAAATTTGACTTGTGCTTGGTTCATTGAGTGCGACATAGTTGAGGCTCAAGGCATTCCAGGATCTTCGAAACGAGAAGCCAAAAAAAAGGTTTAATAAAAAAGATAAAAAAATTTATGCTTGAAAACCCATAATATCGAGCATATTTTCCTTGACTACATGTGTTGGTGAAAATAAGCATTGTGATTGTCAGCTATCTTGTCCACTTTTCATTCTAAGTCGGAAGAAATTTCACATTTCAGGCTCGGCCATTGCTCACGCATGCGCTTGATACGGGAGACTACGAAGGTCTGGTAGATCCTCGGTTGGAAAGGAATTATATTGAGAGTGAGATGTTCCGAATGATAGAGGCAGCTGCAGCTTGTGTAAGACACTCATCCTCGAAGAGACCCAGAATGGGGCAGGTAATACACTTTCAGGCTTCAGCTACAAAGAGAGTTAGAGAGGCTAGAAAACGTCTTTATTGACCTTTATTGCTTCTTCAGATTGTTAGGGCTTTGGATGGCTTATCTGACTCAGGAGATCTTTCAAACGGGTTGAGGGTAGGAGAAAGTCGACTGTATGATCCTGCACAACAATCCGCTGAAATCAGATGGTTTAGGAGGGTAGCATTCGGTAGTCAAGACATTTCTTCTGAGTTCTTCAATCAGAGTCACAGTTATTCTGTCCAAGGTGGGCATACCGCTAATTTCTCTGGCCAGCATGGGCTGAGTGGCGATATTTCGAGGCAGCACAACCAAACTGCTCATAATTTGGGTTTCTCAAGACAAGACATGCAAAATGCTAACATTTCAGCCGGTGGTATTTCAACGCCACAACATAACAGTGTTTTTTCAGACCAGGACAGTCGGAAAATCTGAATTTTTCTGAGGGAGATAGTTGAACACATGATAAACCAGCGGTATATAAGGAAAGGATGAGCTTTTCTTGAGCCAATTCAAGTTTGACATGATTTGCAGGGGTTAATGCGATTTTTGTCTGTTACTCGGCTCTTCATTTCACTACAAGTATCGCGTCAAGCACTCAGCACTCTGGCAGCATCTGGACATTTGACACTTCATTTTGTGAAGCATTCGGCACTCTTAACAAGGTACGGCCATTTCACATGTCATTCCAAAGCAAAAAGGCAGCATGCTTGGAAATCGGGCAACTCCAATGGGTGTATATGTACTAACATCAAATACTTATAGCCGAGTGTAAATAGCATAGCCTGTAGATATTTTTATATCTTGGTGATTTTCGACCGACCCGTTGGTTTGGTTTAGGCTGCACTTGGAATTCTTGCTAGGTATGAATCATGTAACCAAGCCTTGCTGCATTATTCTGTTGAGAAATTTTGTATTTCTTCCACGATTCTTTATTTTTGTAAGTAAAACAGGTGCACAGATTTTGTTTAGCATAATTTCTGCTTATCCCCTTAACCGAAGGACACGGTGGATTGGGTGGGAACATCATTAATGATTCACAGCTAGATGGATGCGCACCACCAAATGAAAGGATCTTCATCACTCAACCGTAAGTCCATAACGTCGCCTCATTCTCATGCACGTACCTTCGTCAGGATAAAACCTTAACTACCCCTAAACTTAGCCCAGTTTGCCGACAATAATTCTCCTTCATATAAAAATTAACCCCAAATCCCTAACCAATTCAATTAATCTCACCCCACAAAAAACCGCCTTGCATATGCTCACCCTCTCTCTCACATTCCTCTGTGTTGATCATTCAACACCCAAACCCTACCCCAAAAAATTAAATTCAAAACCAAAAAAAAAAAAACCCAAAAAAAATCTCGTTAATTAACCTTCGTTCCTCCATTAATCCTTGCATGGGGAGCCTAAATGTAGAGCAGCTAAAGCAGCTCCGGCAAATCTTCGACCGGTTCGACTTGGACTCAGATGGGAGCCTAACCCAGCTAGAGCTAGCCGCCCTACTGCGGTCCCTAGGGGTGAAGCACACGGGTGAGCAGGTCCAGACCCTCCTAACCAACCTGGACTCGAACGGAAATGGCTACGTGGAGTTTGACGAGCTAGCCGCGGCCATGCTGCCTGAGCTGAGCCAGCGGGAGGTCCTGATCAACCAGGAGCAGCTCCTGCAGGTTTTCAGGTCGTTCGACCGAGACGGAAACGGCTACATCACGGCCATCGAGCTCGCCGGAGCCATGGCTAAGATGGGTCAGCCCTTGACGTACACGGAGTTGGCTGAGATGATGAGGGAGGCTGATACGAATGGGGATGGTGTCATTAGTTTTAATGAGTTTGCTTCTATTATGGGTAGATCTGCTTTTGAGTTGTTTGGCCTTAATGCTTCATAGCATACATTAATTTCTCAATTAATTAAGGGGTTTTAATTTCATTAACCAATTGTTCTAATTTTATTTATGAGTGATTAATTGATTTCTTTTGATTTCTGCCTTTTTTTTTTAATGTTTCACTAATGATTATTGCATGATGGTTTGCTTGAGTCTTAATTTCCAAATTTCTCTCTCAAGATATGAATAATTAATGTGTCTTAATTTTCTTGATGTAACTTGTTAGGTAATGCATTTTCTATATGTATTTGAAGTAGTTGTATTTGCATGGGAGATTTATTTTTGACTCATGTTCAGATAACGTGTTTTACTGAAAGATTTTTTCTTAAATGAAGGAATCTGCGTTTTCTTCTAAAATTATTGATAAATTACATTTACAAATTTTATGGAGAATTTGAGGGGTTAATGTAAAAACTGTTGTCTCTTATAACAAATTCACATTAAAAAACACCGATTAAAAAATTGAAACTTTATATTCAAAAGTGTACTCTCTTTTACCAATAATACATATTTTGACGATATAAAAATTTTGAAATCTAATAAGAAATAGTGAGCAATGATATGACGAATCTGCCACTATCTTGTATGAAGAATTGTTGTTTTATACAAAGTAATTCTTGAAATATCAGTCGTCTCTGTCAAAACATTATTATATTTGGCGAAAAAGGAGCATCTGACACGCTTACATCAAGAGAAAAGAGGCCAGCAGTGAAAGTTACCGGATCAATAGTATCCTTTATACAAAGTTCTGGGCATATGCATCTTCAACCTTTTTACAGCAGTTTTATTGATAAATCCATACACAATACATTATAACATTAACATATATGTTGGTGATGTTTGTTCATGAGTTGAGAATCAGTAAAATCAAGCAAAAAAGCCCAGTAACTTTGTGCACTTTACTTCCGAATGACTCAACTTTGATGTAAAATTTGCCTAACATCATTACTAATTTTAGGATGCATATTTTCTTTTGCAAAATTTGACACGATTAATGAAGCCACTAGCAAAGTTATAGAGCCACTTGACCTATATTTTTTCTATTAAGATCTTTTATGCAAGTTCAAATTATGGGTCTTAGTCTAATCTTAGTTCTATGGTATAAGAACTCACTTAGAGAGGCGACAAAAACTTCTTTTCCAATAGGAAAGATTGGAAGATCTGGTTTAGGTACTTCAGCTGAGTATTACCAGGTTTTTTTAATCATATATATGAAAAACTTAAATGCTCACTCTTAATACTCTTAAAGTAGAAGTAATCAAACCAGCAACAGAAAGCAGGGGCAAAAAAAGTAGAAGTAAATGACAAAGTTGATGCACTTCAAAGACAATGCTGATGCACTTCAAAGACAAATCTAGCCAATTATTCAAAATCCACAGGCTTTATTTTTTCAACTTATTTGCCTCTGAGAACAAAGCCTTACAAAGAGCAGTCATTGATGCTGAACCATCCGAACCTATTTTGACCTAGATAATGCGTGTATCAGCTATCTTATATAAGAAGAAAAGGGGAAAAAATAAAATAAACTCTGCTCTATGTAGGAGTATACAAAAATTCCTGAATAGAAATCTCTATACAATCATCCTAGACGATTCTGAGCTATGATCAAAGAAACACCGGTAGGTTCACTGACGAAAAGAGACAGCAAGAATGTACAGACTTCTTACCTCACTCACATATGGTACAATTTTCAGTATACCTCTGTACACTCAGAAAGTGCTGATCACATATGCTCCGTAGGGACATTCAGGCCGAGGGAGATGTTCAGAGTCGCAGCATTTTCCGACAAAAGACATCAGATGCTTTGAGTCTGTTGATGCCTTTCCCTCCTACTGGCCACAAGACGGGCTGTAGGGCCCACAGTAGTGGCCCGAATGGACCTCTGCCGGACCATCTGGCAGTACTCGGGGTCCTCAATCCTCCCGTCAACTCTTATCCATTGGATCATGTTGTGGTACATGGGGAAGAACCTCATTTGTACTGCTGAGTATGTGAAGTAGGGGATCAAGGCCGAGGCTACCACAAAGAGGGTTAGGAGCCAGTACATGGGTGCTGGGGCGAGCTCCTCAATGAAGACCCGGTAAGCTGTGGTGGATGTGATGGGGTTTATTGCGCCATAAACCATAAGGAATATGTACCACAGGGCGATCCCACCCCAGATGAAAATGTGCTGTATTAGGGTGAAGTAGGTGATGAAGAGCGCCATCTGGCAGTTGACCAACCACACAACAATTGTGTACATGGTCGCCCCAAAGATTTGGAAATCCACAGGGTGGCCATCATCATCGAATGCCTGATGGGAGAGTGCCTTCTTGCAGAAGAAGAAGACAATGATCCCACTGCACACACCATTGAACATCCAGCTCAAGAGTCGCAACCAGCTGAAAAGGAAATTCTGGACACCTTCTTGGTACAGTAGAGGGAACTGTAATGTTCAAAAAGAGAGAACTGTGAGATGAAGTCAGATTGTTCCTCTCCCTAGATATTATGTTAAGGGAGTCCACATGAACAATCAGTAAGTATCAATCAGCAATCAATTATTGTTAAGGAGTGTTGTGTGTACCCTGAGACAGAAACGTGCAGAGACATCCTGATCAAAGACTCCCAAAGCAATTGCAGGAAGCGATGTGAAGAACACATTATAGAGTGACAAAAACCAATCATTGTATGCCGTCTGAGCAGAGAATGACGCATATGCCTCGAATAGGAAGAGAGTGACCCCAAACACTATGTTCTTGTAGAAGAAGTAGCATATCTGCCAGTACAATACATTATCAAACTCGTAAAAAATTCAAATATATTTAATTAGCATTAAAGACCAAATTCTTCTATTTTGTTAAAAGAAAATACCATTGAAGTTATCCTTCTGTAACACCAATGTCCATGCACAAGCAGCAAACGCTCCAAATACCGAAACTGAGCAATGGCAATATCACTAGACATGACAGCCTGGCATTCAGCAGAAAGGAAGAAACATTTAGTAATTGTATGATTTAAGTTACTCAGATTTGACCACGGTTTTGAGACATGCTCAGGGAATTTTCCATCTGAACTTTGAGTAAAATGTGTCACCTATGTCATAGTGCTAGTGTTCAACACATACATCAGAAAGTAAGGGGTCCAAGACTTCAAGTAAGATAATGGAAGGCATCAAAACAAGGTTGAGTTACGTACTTGCATTCCTTCAGCACCACTGATGCCAATCCCAATATCAGCTTCTTGAAGCATTCCCACATCATTGGCTCCATCACCAATTGCTAATGTTGTTCTCCTTGTACCATCTTTCACTAGCCTTGTGACCTATTATGGATTATTTCACACATTCAGAAAATTTTTTTGAAGAGTATGAAGAAGCAACTATTTCAACTTCTAAACCAACAAGACATGGCAAATAACAGAAGCTCACCAATGCCTTCTGCTTTGGAGATGAGCGGCAGCAAATAACTGAGGCACAGCCAATTGCCAGCTCTAGGAACAAGTTCTTGACATCATCCTCTAGAGCATATGCAAGAGATTTCCCATCAATAATCAAAGCAAAGGCCTCAGAACCTGCACCAGATGCGGCAAGTTGGGCCTTCCCATCATTGATCTGCTTGAGTACACATTCTTTGGATGCCTTCAATATGCAAGACATTAAATTAGTGTCTATGTTTATCATATTAGCAGGGCAAAGAGTACACCCAGCGATTTAGCACAAAAATTCCAATGTTAAAAAAGACTTCTGAAGAAAACAACATATCTAAGTCTTACGGCATAGAGTCATACACAAGTTTGATTCAAAGACATTAATATGAAGTCATAACCTCAATAATTGACAGGATTTTGGAAAGTTCTGACAAACTTGTACAGAGGAAAAGTCCCCAAGCCAAAGCAAATACTCCTAGGTCTTAAAGCCAAACAGTAACTCTTTTATTTGATTGGAAAGCATTGGTGCTCATAAATCAAATCCAACTTTCCAAAGGTATACATTGCTCACATCTTCCTATGTTAATAAGATTGCTATATGAGGAAAAGTTCTCTACCTCTACTAAACATAAGCATTAAAACATGTGCATTGCAACATACCGTAGTAAGGGCCTTCTTGTCATCTAATTTCTCCAATGTTTTGATTTCGGGGGTATCTAAATTGATCATTATCTGCTCCATCCCCTGTCTCAATAAGCTACAAGCAAATCTGCAAGGTTTTGGTGGGCTGTGTTAGAATTTTTAAGGATGGGAGAATCAATCCCAAAATAGAGGTTAAGTCAAAATCATACCCAATGTTGATAGCCGTCTCCATCTTATCTCCAGTCAAGACCCAGATCTTTATTCCTGCTTGTGCTAGCTTGTCAATGCACTCGGGAACCTACGCAAACAATTCTCTCAATAAGTTGGATCAACCCAAAACACTTTCTGACTTAGTTTTGCAGATTGGCTCGAATTTCAATACCTACCCCACGTTGAAGTTTGTCCTCAACAGCAGTAGCCCCAAGAAGAATCAAATCCTTTTCAATTGTCTCCGCCACTTCTTCAATCAGGGTTTCTCTATCCGCACTAACGGCATTCCTGGCAGTATTAAATCTCTCATTGAAATTCTGGAATTCTTCCTCATCTATTTCCCGATATGCAAGTATCAAAGTCCTCAGTCCAGCATCGGCATAATCATGTATATGTTCTCTGGCCTTCTCCTCAAAGTCATTGCCTGTCCTAGCTAGCCGAGGAAACATGACACTAAAGAAAAGGAAATCAAAACACGTCATTAATAGGTCAAAGACAACACGGAATATTCGAAGTAGAAAGGAATGTTTAGGAATGAGCAAAGTAGCTTCAAACCACACCTGTCAGCACCCTTGGAAAGTAGTAATATTTTCCCTTCCTCAGTTTGGACAATCACTGACATTCGTTTTCTAGTGCTATTGAACTCCAAGATGCTCAAAATTTTGTACTCCCTGCATAAAGAAAATAGATGTTCAGAACACAAAATCACAAACACTGGAGTCAGCTGAACTTCTTAGGTAATTTGAAACCTTAAACAATGCTTATATCAAATGTTACGGCATTCATTCTGATTCAAAATATGCAAAAAAAATGCACGCACAGATGCATTCTCTGGAACCCTTTCTACCTTTTTACCAAACAAAGTATAATTTCCCAAATTTAAGCACCCCTAGTCTCTATGTGGATAACGGCTAATTCATTTTATATCTAAGGAAAATCTCAGATCTGCTGTGAAAAATCTTAGAGCTGCTTTCCAAGATCTGTCCAGTTTCTGAGCTCTAGAAAAATTCAGGAAGATTTAAGGGTTCAGACCATGGTTCTTGCATACTTCAACAGTTTCAGGACACTAGAAATAGTTGCAGGGATCCAACACCTCCCTTACCCAAAAAGGCAGATCCACATCAAATGAAATGAACATAGGCAAAATACAAGTTTCTACTATGAAGGACAGGTTGATACAATAACATGACTGAATTTGCGAAGATTCTAACCTTTCGATTTTCTGACCAGAAATAGGATCCAACTCATGCAATGATACTGTCGTCTGAGTCCTTTTGTAGAATTCGAAGCCAAGCTCCCTAGCGGCAACTACAAAAGCTGCCTCATCCGGTGATTCCGCTTCATAAGAAACATTCCCTGATTCTTCATCTACTTCAGGAATTACTGTGTGACAGACAGCCAATAGTTGAAAGAACTTCTGAATAACATCTGAATGTGGCTCATTTACCCAATTGCCATTCATGATTCTTTCATCCGTGAAATTGAACCCCTTAATGCCAGAACTTGTCTCAGTGACATTCTCTTCATTTTCCTCACCACCAATGACAACACCATTAGGCAATGGCGAACCGGTTTTCTTAGCCATAGCCCGCTCAACCTCTGTAATACCACGCCCATAAGCTGTCCCCGCCACAGAGCACTTGATGAACTCCATAGAGTTGCATGTCAGTGTACCAGTCTTATCAGAAAGAATAGTATCAACCTGACCGAGTTCCTCGTTCAGGTTTGAGGTCCGAGCATGTGCTGGCTTGTCAGCTTCTTCGTAGTACATTTCAATGTCCTGGTTGATGAAATGGCTCTGAAGGACTTTGACAATCTCTATAGACACATATAGCGAAATAGGGATCAAGTAGCTGTACAACATAAGCGCAGTCAAGAAATGGAGAAATGCTGCAATAGTCGACTTCTTGGGATCGAAGAAAACCTTTGAATCGTCTGGTCTGAGGTACCACCTCTTCATTATGCCATGTTTGAGATCCTTGTTGGTGGTAACACCAAAAACAACCGAACCCACAAAAGCCATCAGAAACAACACGGCAAACAAGAAGTAAATAACTTTATCCATTTTCCTCTCAACTCTACTCCTCTTAGAAGGTGGGTCGGTAGCATTCTGCATAACTTTTGTGTCATGACCCGTGAATACCACAGCACCATATACATAATCTGTATTCCTCAATTTCGAGGCCCTCAAGAGAAGCTGTTGGGGGCTAAGAGGATGCTGTTGCTCCTCGTAATCCATACTTCCCACAAAAGTGTACAGATTGGCATTGGGATCTTCACACCTAATGGTAGCTTTAAAGTCCTTGAAGTGGGAGTCCTCGACCAATGATGAAGTGACCTCAAGTGCTTGCTTCAGTTTCAAGTTGGTCTCTCCATCAAGATTCATGGTTTCTACATAGCATACTGCATCCTCATAACTAGATGAAAGCAAGAGGAGATCAGCTGGAAAGAAATCATCCTTCTCAACCTTCACTATATTCCCCACTTTTAAATGCCTCCATTCGATTGGTTCAAAGACCCCATTTCCACTGTGCACCTTCACTGTTCTGTTATTTACCTCTATATCCTGAAATTTTCACATCAAAGAATTAAGAACATGTTAACAGATTCAGGGGGAAGAAGCATGTGAATTTGTACAAATGAATGAAATAATAGCAGACCTTTGGTCAAGCATTCAGAATTTCAGATTCAAAGGCATCCAATCCCATCACTCAAGTGCCATGCAAGCATTGAACACAGGATAGCAAGAAGGCTAACATAAACAGTTTTGGATGTGGTGATTAACATGGAAAGATACACAATCCACATAAAGATAGAGAATCTTATAGGATGCAAATCATATTCCATGCACAGGCTTTGTTCATTTCACCTTAAAATTACAAAGCGGATCTGTCAGCGCAATTCCACACCATAATCAGAGTCTCTGCCCCAAATTTAAGGAATCTACCCAAAAATTCAAGGAATCCACTGAAAGTTTCAGACTTCATGATTTCAGATCAGGTAAAGTGAGCATACCTACTGTAACCAACCGAGATAAACACATAATAACCAGGATCTCATAAACTAGAAGTAGCCCTAAATCACCGTATTGTATCATTACTAACAGGAAAATATAAGCAGCAAAAATAGAATCTGCCTTGCAGAATCAAAAGAGCTCAATCCAACTTTTAGCAACTAACTAATGGAATGGATTACAAACCTGCTGCTTTCGCCGCCAATCTTCGATCGCTTCCTTCAACATACTCACTCCAATCACAAAAATCAGCGGCACAATTGCGCTGACAGCGGTGTAAGGCGTCAGTGGGGTGAAAGATAAGATACCAGTGACAAGGAAGTAAAAGTTGGCAACTCTCCTGAACTGCTCAAACAAGGATTTGGGGATGAAAGTTGCAAGTGTATACTTTGTGGTGCTAACATAGTTATTTGGGTAGTTGTGGATTGAAGAATCAAAACTTTCTGGTTCATTGCAAAACACAACCCTTGAGAAACCAGGACCTCCAATCTGCGAGTGTTCATCATGTTCAAGAGATGCTTTCCCACAATGGAAAGTGTAGATCTTGCTAAAATGCAGCTTCTTCTTCCTCCTCCCATTAGCCATTTTCTATCTCCCCCTTTTTATACAAACTTTTTTTGGGCTCTTGTACACTCTCCTCTGGCTGCAACTAGCACCCAGATCAGAAAAGCCCAGCAAATTTCTTGCTCCCAAAGTGGGTAATCTCTTCAAAAACTTTAATCAATACCTTTTCTCCCTTCAATACTTAAAAGAAGTATTTGTGCACTAGAAATGAATTAATCACCCCACTAAATATTGCAAGGAGCAAAACCCACTAAATTCCAAACTTCTCTACTCAAAACCCACCAAATATCTACAAATATAAGCTAACTTCACCTTGACAAAAGTTGAAGATGTAAAGGGAAAACACCAAATCTGAAATCTTCTACCAAAAACAGAGCTGCCCAGAAGCTAAACTGGCTTGAAAGAATAAAGAGATATGAGAGAGCCTCGGGAAGAAAATTGGTGATAAAATAGAGGAGTGGGGAGCGAGAGGAAAGAGCAAGAAATTTCAAGGGTTATGAAGTTTCTCCCTCCTCTTCTTCTCAATCTTCTCCAAGTTCAACCAGGGCAGCTTTGAACGAAGACTTGCATGACCCGTCCCTTTTGACTTCGCACCCTTTTTGTAATTTTACACGCATTTGCATTTATCAATCTCCACGGCCCCCCTCTAGACATTCAAAACAAATTTAAAATGGCCAACAAAAGGCAAAAATTCAAATCTTTCAACTGCCTTTCAACGACCCCGCAAAACAAAAAATTAGAGCCTTTTTATGAGAACGGGTGAAAAAAAACAGGAGAAATCAAAGGGTATTAGAATATTCTAAAAGGGTGTTAGTATTTTGTTTCTGCTGGTACTGCAACTAAAACAATAATGGCAATTATTGAGGAAATTCAACAGATTGTAATAAATTATGAGGACCAGCAATTTGGGAATCGCGGCAAAATCAATCAATAAAGTTTATTATAAAAAAAAGGGGGGTTGGGGGGGTTGGGGGGGGGGGGAGTTTTAGCTTGGGGAAGAAGGATCAACAAATCAAAAAAGGAAACTTTTTTGAAAAAGAAATATTTGGGGAAGAAGAATTAAAATCAATTTGGGGGCGTGTAATCTTTGATGATTTCAGGTTAAGGGGGATTTGATTTTCTTCTTTTTTTTTCTGGGCTTCCCCCTTACCTGATTGTCGCTCCCCAATTCTTCTTCCCACCTTCGTTCCTCTCTCTGGGAATGAAAAATCGAAGAAAATGGTTGTATTTGTAAGGAAAATTAGGGTTTATTTTTCATATATGTGTGTGGTTAATTAACAGTACATACAAATTATAGCTGATGTGAAATGTTAGCTCATTTGATTTTGTTTGGATTTATCAAAATTTGCTCATGCTTCATATGCTAATTGTTGTGTAATAATTTATGTCGTATTTTGTTTTAGATGATAAAACGAAAGAAAAATAAGCTCTTTTCGCATATTTTAAGTTTCGTGTGTTAGTTTTGTACTTTCTCTTGTATTAAAATTAAATTTTTGTGCTTTCTCCTACATTAAAATTAAAAAGATAATCTCACTTTCAAAAACAAAACTGCCAATTTCTACTCAATACTAAAAACATACTTAAAATGTAATTCTTGTGAAATTTGCGAACTTTTTTCCCTGACTATCCATCTAAGCAAGAGAACTTACATTTTGTATGACCAAATGTATCATAGATTTTTGATCCGTCAAATCACTATAAGTATTAAATTGCATTTTTCCACTTGTATGACCAAAAATAAATAAAAAATTTACTTTGTGCTTTAGGTTGGTTAAATCTATTTGCCTAACTAAAAAAGCCGCCCATCTTTGATGCAATTAATGTGAGCTTCTTCAAAATCCATGTTACTTATTTACCTAGAGTTCTTATTTATTTGTGAATATTCTATAAAGATGGTCGGTTTTAGGGTGGAAAATTATTTTAAAAATTTGAAATGACAAAAAAGGAAGATAATTTTGAGGGTTGACGATGAAAATTTTATCGCCAATGAACCAAGCGAATTGAAGGAACTACCACACAAATCCAATCAGGGAGGACATCAATATGACTGATCAGGGCGTGTACGAAAAGCCAAATAATTACTACATACAAATTCTTTTTCGTATATGTTGTTTTTTTCCCCTTTGTAGTTATAAACAAAAATATATCCTAAGGCACTATCTAACTTTGCTTTGAACCCAATACACTAATATTAACATTTGGAAGTTTCACCAAGTCAATACACGTTATATGTATATTTAGATTGTAGATCAAATAATAGAAAAATGAATATGAGTTTTATATATACATGATATTGACATCGTTACAAAATTCTTTATATTGTGAATTCCTATGCCAGACGCACATCATTATATTTGATGAATGCATACATGATATATGCATGATTTGGTTACTTGAAAATTAGAGTCCATGTGATATTCTATATAGCATAGTGTTGATAGCAACCACAATATATAATAATTAGCACAATGTGTTCAATAAATCAGAAATTCTCAAATGAATAAGATAATTTGAGAGTACTTTGAAAGAAACTTACATCAAAAATGACTACCAATGTAAATACACAAATAAAAAATAAAACTTGAAAAATTTACCACTAATATATCTAATAATAACATCAAAACGTGTATTTGTGCATTTGAATTATAATTATAATTATAATTATATATATATATATATATATATATATATATATATATATTCCTCCTATGAAAAAATCTTGGTCATAGTTCATGTGCCACGCCAGTCAGCATCATGAGAAAAGTCTTGTTCCTACAAGATTGGTGGTAGGCTAAAGAGTTTCCTACAAATCATATCCATATATTCAAATGGACTAATTCCAAGCCCTAAGCCTTCAATGCCATCTCTATTTCTAGATAGTCGTCCCAAAATTTATATGCACTTGGTTTTAGTCATGCCTTTTCAATGATCAGAAGAAAGATAATTACGATAATTAAATAAGTATGTTATGAATTACAATACTTAGATCTGGTTTAATACATAATTATTCCTATTTTAATATACAATCACACACAGAGATTTATGTTGTTTTGATAAACTTTAATATTTCAGTTGTAGAATTTATATATATATCCCCTTTTTGGATGGGTGGTTTTACTTCTTGTGCGCGGACCATTAAAAAAAATTGATTCACGTCTTTTTCATTGTTTGAGATCAATGAGATGAGAACTTAGTGATTGTTTTATTTATTATTATTTAGTTAAGGTAAAATAAGCCAAAAAAAAAGTATCCAAATAGTTTAAATATGTATCCACAAGTAAATCAGACGTGAAATCTGAATCCAAATACAAACGGCATCTGATAACTTGTGAAGACAACATCTGAATTCGAATTCGCTGATTAATTTCATTGCCCGAATCAATGTGCAGGGTTCCCCGAAAAAAGATTCTGATTGCGGCACTGGACACAGGTGCAAGCGTAACGGGTTAGGCGGGTCGGGGTCAATGGCTAAAAATTTATTGACCAGGCGAAGGCGGAAAAAAAAATAAAATTCCCCTTCATTTGCAGTCGTTTCGTTACGTAATCACATACGTCTGCAGCAATGCCTTCCTCAATTCGTTTCTCAAGTAATCATATATTTTATTATGGTTAGTCGCACTTTGGATGGTGGTGGGAAATTATTAGTGACTAGCAACCCTCGTTAGCTTTAAATATAAAATTATTAGTGACTAAAATCACTTCGATATGGGTAGATACATTTTTGTTATTTTATTAAGATAGTATATTATATGATTTAATAAATAAACAACTATATCATGAAAATGTCTCTATAGAGTTGTCTCTTGTAAATATTTGAATTTTTGTACCTGTATTACTATTATTATTTTTTAATTGATTTAAATTGTGTAAATTTCTCTTGAATCAATGAACGAAAACATAGGGTCCATTTAAATAATATAAAAATATAAATAAATAAAAATCAATGTTTTTGGCATTAAAATATCACCGATCTTTCTCACGAACGATGAATTTGCTTAAATAATTTTTAAAAAAAGACAAATAATAAGCATGATAATAAGACGACCTGTCTTATAGAATTTATGTAAAATCTACTGAAATTAGGTAACATGGTCCTTTGTTTAGCAAGTTTTAGTTCTTAATGTTATGTTAGGTTGGCAATCACAACCTGAATTTGTACATAACTTGTATGCTTCTAGAAGGCAGTTGTGCCCCCGCAACTCTTAATTCTGCATTGGTTGTCGCCTGTCTAACTAAGATGAGCATAGACTAGATCGGTTCTTCGTATCTTGGTGTTATAATTTCAAAGTCGTAGGTGGCTTTGCATGTTATAAGAGCATTTTCAGGTTTTGGAACTATGGTCTGCCACGTCGGCAAAAATTTTATAAATTTGAAACTTGCATTCCATCACTTCTCAAACAAATGAAACTCAATTTTAATTATCCAATAAAAATATTTATCATGAACCCAAATCATAGCACACAACATCTTTTTTAAATTATTTAAAAACTATACTTCCTCCACACAAAAAAAAAAATATTTAAAAAATGAAAAAGGTGGCCCCCGAGGAGCCACAGGCAGACATTTTCCCCCGCGTGGCACACCTCCCTCTCCCCTCTCATGTGATGACAAGTGGCCATGGGGGGCCCGCGTTCCCATATTTTTTGAACGCTGCTAATGCTCTAATTTGGCATGCAATTTGTAGTGTCTATTTACCCAATTATCCCAAAAAAGGAAAGAATTTAGATGTAGGGATGCTATTTAATTAAATTAGTAATTTTTTTAAAGAGTTGTTACAAAAATAGTATTTTTAATATTATGTAAATGTTAAATCAATTCTCCGCACCTACCTCTTTCACCACAAAAAAAAAAACTTCAATATTAATACAAGTTTGTTCAAATAATTTGATAGTTGTTCGCGTTAAGTAAAGTATCAAATTCGAGTCGTATGAATAGAAAAATATGGAATGAAAGAGTTTCATCCTTTTATGTCACCCATGATTTTACTATAAACATGTTCAGTATAGGACTTCATGTATAACTATTCAATTAAATATGACCAGGCAGATGTTGATTTCAATAATTTGAAATAACGAGCTTCAATTTATGAATGTAATTACATACTACTCATAAACTGCACTTATGTCCTACGATCTCTACAATTGTATTACTTATCGTTTCACAAAAGAAAAAAACAAGGTCCAATGATTTCATCTGATTGTCTTCCAAATATTTTTTTTTTGTTTGTTTTTACCAAACTTAAACCAAGAAAAATGTGGTCAATATAAAAAGAACATTTCTGTTAGTTGGTATAAACAACATTAAGGGCCTTTCCCTATCTCAAGTTATATGTTGTTTTTACCCCTTCTACTGTCCAATTTATGACTTTGCATCATACAGTAATAATAATAATAATAATAATAATAATAATAATAATAATAATAATAATAATAATAATAATAGTAATAATAATAATAATATCTTATGCTTTAACTATGTACACGAATGACTCCAAATAAGATAAAAGGGTGTTTCTCTAAAATATGCTACATGATGCACAATGTTTTACTACAAAATCAGCTAATATTTGGAACTTCATGCTTTGAATATATATTAGATCATATGATTCTAATGACTTTTTAAATAAAAAATTCTGTTATACTGCACATAAATTTTCAAGTAAACTATGTCATATAAAGAATATAATACAAAGGTCTCTCTTATGGGTAACTATTAAAATGATTATGGATTACTAATAAGTTAATTTTTAACAATTTTTAGACTTAGGAGTAACAAATAATCTATACATAGATGATCTTTACTATTAAATTATTCATAAATAAATTATTAATCACGATCATAATCATTAAAAGTTACTCTCAAAATATAAATATCATGAAGATATCTCATATGTAATTATTTACATAAGATAAATGATTTCATATAAGATTTATTATGTACTTGTATTACAATTAGCAGCTTGGAGATGGCCTTCAAGGGGAGAAAATTTGGAAGGTTAGTAAACAAAAAGTTGAATTGATTGGATTTTTCAAAATCATGTGATGGCCCTTCCGTTAACCGTAATTGACCAACTACCAGATGCGCCAAATTTAATTGGGAGACCGTAGAATGGGCGGCAGCATTAGTTAGTAAATATTTGTTTGTTAGGGCATCCCTAGCCCAGTGGCATGCGTGTGGGCTTTTGGCCCGCGTGTAACACGGGGCATGGCCAGCCCAGAGCACGCGTGGCACGAAACGGGGGGAGGAACCCAGGCGAGGTCCGGCCCGCGTGTGTTTTTTTTTGTCGCGTAGTGGCGTTGAAACGCGGCGTTTTGGGAAGGCCGGTGAAGGAGGCGCTGCGTTTTGGCCCGTATTTTTCAAAAAAAAGGAAAATGCTCGGGAATTGCTGCGCGCTTGGAAATTGGGCTGCACATTGAAGGCCCTACTAGCCGTTTGGCAACGGGAAGCTGGGTTTTGGCCTTTTTTTTTATTATTTAAATTGTGTATAAATATGTGATTGTGAGAAAATAAAATTTGCTTATTGTGTATCATTTTTATGTAACTCTGAAAAATAATATCCTGCTATTTGAAGACAACTCCTTGAAGTGAAGTGGAAAATATTGTGGTAAGTGGTGGACAACTTTGTTTTTTTTGGCATGTTATTGATTAATTAAATTAATTATATGTAGTTGTAATTTTAAACTAATTACTGTTATTTATATGGTTAGATATTTGGGAGGTGGATTTCTGCAAGATAAAGTGAAGTGAAGTGAAGAATTTTGTAAGTATTTTTTTATTTACATACTTCATGTTCATAGATGTTATGTAAAATTAGTTTGATTTATTAATTAATTTAGTATGTTGTGATTTTGCACCTTCAAATTAATATGATATTATTTTAAACCACATTTTTAACATAAAGAAGCTAATGTGACGATTTTAATTTTTGTATTTTAGATTACGTTTATGTTGTTGGATGTTTTCTTAAATATTTAATATAGATTATGTTGTGTAAGACTTATGATTCAAAAGCATGAAATTTGACTATTTAATGGAAATGTAAAAGTGTTAAGTTGAGTATGTGAAAAGGGATGTAATTTGTTTTCGTAAATTAAGTTGGTATAAATTAGGATGAGAGAAGATGTAATTAGAAATTGTAATTAGTTTGATTTATTAATTAGTTTAGTATGTTGTGATTTTGCACCTTCAAATTAATATGACATCATTTTAAACCACGTTTTTAAAATAAAGAAGCTAATGTGACGATTTAAATTTTTGTTTTTTAGATTACGTTTATGTTGTTGGATGTTATCTTCAATATTTAATATAGATTATGTTGTGTAAAATTTTTGTTTAAAAAGCAAGAAATTTCACTATTTAATGGAAATGTAAAAGTGTTAAGTTGAGTATGTGAAAAGGGATGTAATTTCTTTTCGTAAATTAAGTTGGTGTAAATTGGGATGAGAGAAGATGTAATTAGAAATTTTAATTAGTTTGATTTATTAATTAGTTTAGTATGTTGTGATTTTGCACCTTCAAATTAATATGAAATCATTGTACACCCCGTTTTTTTTTAATAACTTAACAAGTGAAAATTTGATACTTTTTTTTTGGAATTTGTTAAGCTTCGTATATGAAGTTAGTACGTTTATTCAATATATTTATTCCACCACCACATAATCTCCTACCTTATTCCCAACAATATCCGGCACAATACCCTACAAATTGGCAACATTACCGTCCACCACCAAACTCCCCTCCCCAAAATTTTAGCTATGCAACAATGCCTCTTCCATGTTACCCACCTCAACCTCCTCATACAACTTCACCAGCACCTGAACCTCCTCGTACGACCTCACTGACACCTCGTCCTTCGCCAAGTAATAACCCCAACAACAAGGAAGGTAGTGTGCAACCCCCTAAGTGGACATTAGAGGAGGATCACTGCTTAGTTAAGTCATGGATTAATGTGAGCACGAATCCAATCACCGGGGCTGATCAAAAGTTAGCTGGGTTTTGGACTAAGGTGGCCAACATCTTCAACCAGCATGCGCCAGACGGTGCTTCAAAGAGAACGGGGAAGGTGTGCAATGCTCGATGGAATCGAGCAGCTCCATTAGTGTCTAAATGGTGCGCTTGCGTGGGTCAGGCATACCGGGCGAAGCCAAGTGGTGCAAACGAGGATGACATTACACAAAATGCCCAAGATCTTTATGTTACTATGGTGGGAAAGTCATTTGACCTCATGCATTGGTGGGTCTTACTGAAGGACCAACCAAAATGGGAGACATTCTGCGATCAATCTGCAGAAGCGTCTTCCAAACGGCTCAGAGTAACTGAGGTGGGGGCGCACTCCGAGAGTGACACCCCCGACACCCCTACCACTCCTGTAACTCCTGCCATTGAGGGTACACCAACCGGGTCTACCACTGAAGTTGTTGGAGGACTTATCCGCCCCATCGGAACAAAAGCTGCCAAGAGAAAGGCGAAAGAGCTAGTTGCAGACCCGGTGTTGGATATTGTGGCAACAGAAGTGTCGACGATACGGGCAACAAATGTGAAGAATAGCACCATGTTCGAGCGATATGTCCTAGCCCAAGAGAAGAAGGCAGAAGCAGCTGTGAAAGCAGTTGAGTTAAGAGATCGACATCAATCATTGGAAGAAAGGAAGCAACGCCTTAAAGAGATGAAGTATGAGGACAAGATTTTGAAAATGAAGATAGCGGATATGTGTCCTGAAAATCAAGCTCGATATGGCCCCATTCAAGAAGAAATTAGGAGTCGCTACCGTGAAAACTCATCCTCATCTGATATTGACCTTAGTTTAGATTGATTGCTACGTTTTTTAAGTGAAATGTTTAGTGACCTCTGATATTCTAAGTTTATTGTGTTTAATTTCGATTGATTGGTAAGTGTATCCTGTTCTCGTGTAACAATGAAAGTACTACAAACATTTTCATTTATTTAATAACATATTTACTTCAAAGTTGTTCCTAAGTTGATCGTCTATGAATGCAAATTAAAAGCATGTGGTGAAAACGATGGACGCAAATTAAACAAGTACGTCTATGAATCTCAATCAACCACGTATTAAATGGTGGGTTCTCCATATTTAGGGCCTGTTCTTTTCGTGGGTAAATTGGGTGGGTCAAAAGGGTGAAGTGGGTTGAAGTTGGTTGAAGTGGGTTGAGATAGGCTGAAGTTGGTATTTTTTTTTTAGGTGGGTTGAAATAGGTTGAAGTAGGTTGAAGTAGGTTGAAGTGGGTTGAAGTGGGTTGAAATAGGTTGAATTGGGTATATTTTTTATGTGGTGGGTTAAAATGGGTTAAAATAATGACAATATAATTAATGTGTGATAATTTATGAAGTTATCCAAATTTTGTTAAATTTTTGTTTTTTATTTTTCATTTTTCGTTTTTTTGATTTTTAAT